>KE504799.1:934515-944682 GCA_000441515.1 Elaeis oleifera | reverse complement strand
TTCTTCTTGGTCTATGAGATGGACACAAATAGTTCTCCTTACTTTTCTAGATCTAATCCAAGGATTGGACAAGAAAGGAAGAAGAAAGAGATTCGATCTCTTATCTTTTTAGTAGATCTTTAATTTTTTAAGAAAAAATATAGAAAAAAATAAATGTGATCTGATTTCATTATCCTCTTATAGATCTGACTGATTTGCTTGAGAAAAGAATCAGAAGATTAAATTGATTCGATAATTAAGAAAGCGATCTCTACAAAGGAGATAGCACCTCATGAGATCGAGTCTTCTGATCAAATCAGCCTTGATAGATATCCGTAGAGGTCGGACATATGTGCGGCTCTGTAGAAACCTTATCAGATTATCACGGACTATCAGATCGCGGTGAAGATCTACCCGTGCAAGGGTAAAGATCTAAATCTGATTTTAATTTTAGCATCTTAATTTTAGCATGTGAACGTTCTTGGTATGTGTAGATTAGATATATATTTATACATATTAGATATAAATTATTTATATCTAAGTTAGTTTCAATTTTTGCTGCATTCATGATTTTAAAAGTTAAAACTGCATGTTCTAATCTCTGCATGCATATTTCGGAAGTCGGACTTCCTTCAATTCTTGTTTCAAATTCTACAACTTTTTGGCTTTCATCAATGATTCATTAATTGGATCAAAGCATGTATTCAACACCCACAATTTGCACTACTTATCAACAGATCACTGACTCAATGGTTTACATGCACCTGTGGGCTTAGACAGGGTTGTCCATTTTCTCCTTACCTTTTCATTCTAGTGGCTGAAACTTTCTCCAATTTTTTAACCACAGTGGTTCAAATAAATTGTTACATATTTATCATCCTAGAGGTAGTCCATATATTTATCATATTTTCTATGCTGATGATTGTCTGCTTATTGGTCGAGCTACGAGTAGGAATGCCATTATTCTAGCGGCCATTATTGATGCATATTATCAATATTCTGGTCAAAGTGTTAATCATGACAAATCATCTATTGTTTTTCTCCTTCTGTTGCAGCTGATGTGAGAAATTCGATTTTACATTTATTGCAACTCTCAATTAGTCCTCTCTCTTGGAATTATTTAGGTGTCCTCTTGTCCCCAACTGCTTTACATAATAGTCAATGCAAATGTTTTATAATAAAATTTCATCAAAAATCGTTGCTTGGAAGTGGCGTACTTTATCTTTTATTGCTAGAGCTACACTTGTTCAATCTGTTTTATTGGCTTTACCAACGCATGCTTTAAGCATTGTGCATCTTCCTGTCACCATTTTAAAGCAAATGGAAAGGGAATTTCGAGCTTTTTTATTAGGACATTCTACTGATACTATAGGTTTCCATCATATTGCCTAGGAGAAGATTTGTTTGCCAAAATCAAATAGTGGTCTTGGTTTCGTATCACTATCTTATCATAAAAAATAATGTCTTAGTCGATTGGCGGCGTATCTGATCTTACATTCTACATCTTTATGGGCTAGACTAATTAAGACAAATATCATTTTTTTGGTTCTTGGATAACTTACTCCTCACCCAAATCTAGTTCAATCATATGGAAAAAATTGGTACTATTGGATTAAATGTTCAGTTCTCTTTTCAATACATGGTGGGTCTAGTAATCATATTGTTGGTGCACTAAATCGATCCCAGGCCACATGGCATCATCATATGGAATTAGAAAATTATCAATCTCAAAGCACCGAATTACGGTATGGGTAAACGAATGCTTAGGTCGATAAGTGACCGACCTGAAAGGAGATCCTAGTATCTTTTACACCTGAGATGAGGGGTCCTGGTTGCCATTGACCATCTCTCTTTAGCTCATCTCAATTTCTTACTGAGGTTGACTATGACGCCAGTAATATCACCTTGCTATTTTATCGAGACGGACTACAACTAAGCTACAACTGGCCACGATCTCACATACAGTTATCGAATACAGCTAAGTATGATCTCATTCCTAGTTGATACATACGGTTATATTCTAGCTCATTTGCAGATGGCTCTAACCACCTAACAAACCCCTCTAACGACTTAATAAATTATGTAACGGCCTCACCACCCCTCTATAAATAAAGGGCTAGGGATCCTCCATCGGTAAGTCCACATCTTTTGGATAGGGGAGACTCTACCAGTGAAAAATCTTGTCAGTGCTCGAACGAGAGCTTTAATTTTCATCCAGTCCCTCTTCAGTTCTACTTGATCTCTCTTGCTCTCTCACTTTTTCCACCTCTGTTCTCAAAGCTCGAACTGACTTAGGCATCGAAGGTCAAAATTGGAGGATCTCCATCTAATTTTTTGACTTCTTTCGTAGGTTCCTGGAGGATGATTCAGATCAGATCATGGTCTGCTTTCATTTCAGCTTCACCAGATTTGTCCAATTCTCTAATTTTGAGCTTTGCAGCAATAGATTGATGCTAGACGAAGGGTCTCATTTTCTTTGTAGGAAGATGATCAAGAGACGAGCACAGCAACCCTCTCCATCCTCTCTTGAAGGAGCGTCGGAAGCAGCACCGCCATAGCCATCAGTCACCATTGATCTCCAGCAGTTCAACTTTCTCGTTCAGCAATTTCAAGCTCTAACAACAACTGTCCAACAACTTCAAAAGGAGGAGCAACACCAAAATGAAGCTCCTCCCAAAAAAGTTGTGTCTTAGCACAGCCATCAACTAGTTGATAATGAGGCTGATGGAGAATCTACCCCCACTACTATGAAAACTCAGACAGGGGTTGATCTGAAGCATAAGGTTCTGGATCTTGAGAAGTGACTGATGGAGATCTAGATAGAAGGTTGATCCTAGAATAAGGATAGCTTTAATCTTCGATCTCCTTTCTCTTATAAAATTCTGAATGAGCCGATTTCAAATCGATTCAAGATGTCCGCCGTCAAGTCCTTTGATGGCTCCACTGATTCGATGGATCATATTGAGGGTTATAGAGCCCTCATGGCTTTACAAAGGGCTTCTAATGCCCTAATGTGCATTGCTTTCCCTGCTACCCTCAAGAAGGCAGCGAGGATATGGTTCTTTGGACTCCTGCAAGGGTCTATTTCTTCTTTCGAGTAGTTCAGGAGGCTGTTTGTCACCTATTTTGGTACTAACTGACCTCACTTGAGGCACATAGATAGTTTGTTCTCTATTTAGCAGCAGGAGAGAGAAGATCTCCAAAAATATGTGGCTCGATTTAATGCAGCCACCCTAAAGTAAAAAGTTTCAACGAGATGGTTGCTATGTCTACCTTGAAGAGAGGACTTCGGAGTAATCTCCTGATCTTCTCTCTAAATATTTTTTTTGATATCTATGATGAAATGCTCGATCAAGTATGGAAGTATGCTCAAGTCGAGGAGAAAGAGACCATCCTAAGGCAGGCAAAGAAGGACAAAGATGGGAAGAAATGGCCAAGAGAGGATAATGAAGCCCCACAGGGCAAGACCTCGATCGGCCTTAGAAATTTGAGGTCAAGAAGTCCATCATAGCATTTGACTCTTACATTCCTATGTCTGCCCTTCGAGCTCAAATATTGATGAAAATTGAAGGAGAGGGATGCCTTCGAAAGCCAGGCCCTATGAGGACTGCACTGGAAAAAGAGATAAAGTAATACTAATATTTCCATGAGGACCATGATCACGATATTGAGGAATGCAAACAGTTGCGAGAAGAGATATAAATCCTGATGCCCTAGGGATACCTCGATAAATATGCAAGGCCAGGCAAGATCTTAGAATACCGACCCAAGTGGAGGGAAGCTCTGAGGACCACAACCAACCTACTGCTGGGGTCATTCACATAATATCCAGTGTCCTACAGAGCATTGATGATCCATCTCCCAAGAGGTAGAAGATAGAAGAAATTATTTATTTCTAAAAATGATGTAAAGGAGATTCAAACCTCTCATAATGATGCTATTGTCATTTCTAGGACAGTAGCGAATTATGATGTAAAAAAATTCTAGTGGATAATGGAAGCTCTGCTGATGTATTGTTCTATGATGCATTCTTAAAATAATTTGTCAGATCGGCTAAAATAAATCAGTACCCGCTGGTCGGATTCTCTAGCAATCTAGTGGCTGTCGAAGAAGAAATTACTCTGTTGGTCATAACAAGACGGGAACTAAGACAATCGACAGTGCAGCTCACTTTTCTGATGGTTAAAGGTCCATCTGCCTACAACGCCATTCTTGGCCGACCTGGTCTTAGCACTTTTAGGGCCATCATCTCCACATACCACTTGCTGGTGTGATTCCCAACTAAAGAGGGAATTGGGGAGATGCATGGAGATCCGATAGTGGCTCGATAATATTTTACGATCGATTTCAAGATGAAGCAACCCTCGAAGAATGTGTCAGTTGATATGCCAGATCCATTAGATGAGCTCGAAAAGATCTGAGGTGAGCCCTCCAAAAAGCTGAAAATTATTCTATTGGGAGATGATCTGAAAAAATAGTTTAAATCGGGGTAAGTCTTAAACCCAGTCTGAAAGATAGAATGATCAAGTTTCTTCAGATAAATGCCGATGTATTCACCTGGACAGCTTCCAACGTGCTTGGTGTTCCTGCTGATGTGATATCCACAAGCTAAATGTCGATCAAAGGTTTAGACCACTTCAACAGAACAAGAGGTGTTTCGCTCCAAAAAGGCAAAAAGCAATTGATGAGGAGGTCGATAAGCTTCTGAGGATGAAATTTATCAGAAAAGCCCATTATCCAAAGTGGATAGCTAATGTTGTTATGGTCAAGAAAGCTAATGGTAAATGGAGAATATGCATCGACTATAAAGATCTCAATAAAATCTGTCCAAAAGGCAGCTTTCTCCTATCAAGAATTGATCAATTGGTGGATGCTACTTCAGATCATAAACTTCTCAGCTTCATAGATGCTTTCTCAGATTATAATTGATCAAAATAGCTCTGAAAGATGAAGAAAATATGACTTTCATCATGAAAGAGGTTTGTATTATTATAAAAGATATCTTTGGTCTTAAAATGTGGGTACCACATTCCAGCACTTCATCAACAGAGTCTTCAAGTGACAGATTGATCGAAATATGGAGATCTATGTTGCTAACGTGATAATAAAAAATACTGAGGACCAGCATATTACCAACCTGAAAGAAGCATTCGGAGAGCTTAGGAGGCACCAGATGAAACTCAACCCAAATAAGTATGCTTTTGAAGTGACCTCGGATAAGTTTCTCGATTTTCACATAAGTCAGAGGGGAATAGAGGCCAATCCCAAGAAGATTTGTGCATTACTGGAGATGAAATGCCCATCCTTAGTTAGAAAAATGCAGCAACTCATTGGTTGAGTGGCGGCTCTTAGCTGATTTGTTCTAGATTTGCTGAAAGATGTCTCCCATTCTTCAAGATATTGAGGCAAATAAAAATTTATATGGATAGAAGAATGCCAGAATGCTTTTGATGATCTGAAAAGATATCTCGATTCTCCTCTTCTCTCGAAGCTAGTCAAAGGGGAAGAGTTATACATGTACAAATCCGTCTCACCCCATGCGGTCAGTTTGGTTCTTATCTGGGAAGAAATAGGCATCCAAAGGCCTGTATATTATGCAAGCAAATTGCTACGAGATGTTGAGACCTGATATCATAAGGCTGAAAAGATGATATATGCTCTGATTACATCGGTTCGGTGGCTTCGACCTTATTTCCAAGCCCACACGGTTATAGTGTTGACAAATCAACTGCTTAGATCGGTGCTACAGCAAATCGACACTTTAGATCGGATTGCCAAATAGACTATTGAACTCAGTGAGTTTGATATCCAATACTGACCTCAAACTACAATAAAAAGTCAAGTACTAGCTGATTTTATTGTGGAATGCACCATTCCTAATGATGGATCAATTTTGAAAAATCTTGAAAAAGATGATGACAATTCATTCTGGGTTCTACATGTAGACGGAGCCTCCAATTTTCAAGGAAGTGGTGCTGGTTTGATTCAAGCAAGTCCTAAAGAGTCCATCATCGAGCAAGCCTTGCAGTTCAATTTTAATACTTCCAACAATGGTACTGAATATGAAGCCTTGACAGCGGGTTGAAGATGGCAAAGAACTCGATGTTAAAAGGCTAAATGTTTTACCGCCTCGCAGCTTGTCGTCGGGCAGGTACGAGGTCAGTTCGAAGCTAAGAACTCCACAATGGCTTGATACCTGTAGAATATGAGGGGTTGTCTAAAAATTTGAGGGGCTTGAAGTACTCCAAATTTTGAGATTAGAAATTGCTCGAGCTGATGCCTTGTTACACCTTGCCACCTCAAGTTCCTTTAAGCTGAATCAAAAAGTCTTAATCGAGCAATTGGGTAAACCCAGCATTGAGGTTCTCTTTATCTTCCAAGTCGGCCATGAATCGAGCTGGATTAATCCTCTAGCGGACTATATATCTCAAGGAATTTTACCTGATGCTCTGGTTAAGGCCCGGAGTATTAAAAGGCAAGCCCCTGGTATGTCCTTCAAGGAAGCCAATTGTATAAGAGGTCCTATTCTCTTCCATTACTTCGATGCCTGACACCATTCGAAGCTGATAACGCACTTCAAAAAGTACATGAAGGAATATGAGAAAATCATCTGGAGGGCAGATTGCTTGCTTATAAAGTCATTCGGCAAGGCTACTACTAGCCAACTATCTAAAAGGATGCAGTCGATCTTGTCAATAAATGCGATCAATGTCAAAAGTATGCTAACATTCAACATCAATCCACTGCTGAGCTCATTTCTATTACCACCCCATAGTCCTTTGTAATTTGGGGAATGGATATTTTGGAACCTTTTCTAGTGACGGCATGACAAAAAAAATTTTGGTAGTTGCTATTGATTGCTTCACCAAGTAGGTGGAGGCAGAACCTCTGGCTCAAATCACTGAGAAAAAAAATACAAGATTTTATCTAGAAATCAATAATTTGCTAATTTGGTTATTTTGGATAATCATTTCTGATAATGATCGACAGTTCGATAGTCTCAAATTTAAAGAATTATATTCTAAACTTTATATTGATCATCGGCTTACTTTCATTAGACATCCACAGTCAAATAGTGAAACCGAAGTCACAAACAGGACTATCCTCCATGGGTTAAAGACAAGACTCACAGAAGCAAAGAGATTATGGGCTGAAGAACTTCACAGTGTTCTATGGGCCTATAGAACCACACACTAGATACCTACTGGAGAAACCCCTTTTAGACTCACTTATAGAGCCGAAGCTGTAATTCCAGTCGAAATTGGCCTATCGTCCGATAGAGTCAAAAATTTTTATGAAGCTATAATTTTGATCGATTGAGAACCGACCTAGATCTTCTTGAAGAAACTAGAGAGCAAGCCCACATCAGGATGGCAGCTTATAAGCAAAAATTACAAAATATTATAACACTCGGGTGAAGCCGAAGTCATTTCAAAGAGGTGACCACATCTTGAGATGAGTTGAAGTTTCTAAACCGACAGAATAGGATAAACTTGCTCTAAAGTGGGAAGGATCTTATCGGATCACTGATGTCGTTTATCCGGGAGCTTATAGAATTGAAAATCTAGATAGATCTTGTATTTCTGTACTTAAATTTAAAATCTCAAAAAGTATTGTCAATAAAATGCTCCATGGAGCCCATTCTTCCATATCTTGTGTTGTACTATAAATCCGATCTCCGGATCAGTAAAGCCCCGAAGGGCCAAAAAGGAGACAAGATCTTCCTATCCACATAAATTCGATCTCTGGATCAGTAAAGCCCCGAAGGGTCGAAAAGGAGATAAGATCTCCCTATCTATATAAATCTGATCTTCAGATCGGTAAAGGTCTGAAGGGCCAAAAAGGAGACAAGATCTCCCTATCTACACAAATCCGATCTCCAAATCGATAAAGCCCCGAAGGATCGAAAAGGAGACGATCTCCCTAACCATGTAAATCTGATCTCCAGATTGGTAAAGCCCTAAAGAGCTGAAAAGGAGAAGATCTCTCTATCTACATAAATCTGATCTTTAGATCGGTAAAGCCCTGAAGGGCCAGAAAGGAGACAAAATCTTCTGATCTACATAAATCCGATCTCCAGATCCATAAAGCCCCGAAGGGTCAGAAAGGAGACAAGATCTCCCGATCTACATAAATTCAATCTCCAAATCGATAAAGCCCCCAAGGGCCAAAAAGGAGATAAAATCTCCTGATTTATATAGATCCGATCTCCAGATCAGTAAAGCCCCGAAGGGCCAGAAAGGAGATAAGATCTCTCGATCTACATAAATTCGATCTCTGGATCGATAAAGCCTTGAAGGGTCAGAAAGGAAATAAAATCTTCTGATTTATATAGATCCGATCTTCGTATCGGCAAAGCCTTGAAGGGCCAGAAAGGTAACGAAATCTCTCAGTTCATTAAAGGTACTGATCTCCAAATTGATGCTTTTGAAGTTCTATCGAATACCAATATGCGGATTGAAGTAACCCAAAAGCTCTATGAAAATATCGATCTCAAGATTGAAGTCATCTCATGCCAACCTAAGGGTCAAGGTTATCTTATACCGATCCTCGGGTCGTGGTTATCTTGAAGGCCTATCGAAATCCAATCTACTCAAGACTACATTGGATTAAGGTACATTCATGCCTTGACAAAACATTCATGTCATATCACGGCATATCAAAAAAATATCTTTCATTGATTTGAAAAAAAAAGTACAAAAGAATATCCGTATCGGGTCATTACCGATCAAAAAGACCCATATTAAGTCAATACATCTCAAAAAAAAAACTATAGGATGACTACTGGAGCATTGGAATCCTTCTTAGTAGGTTCCTCCTCAACTTGCTCTGGCTCTTTGGTAGTTTCGACGGTAGGAGGTTCTATGGGGTTTATGGACCCCAGCTCCTTAGTAGTCTCAGGAGTCTTAGTTGCTGCTGGAGGCATTATGGTTATTGGCACTACAGTGATGACTTCAGCCTTATCCCGACCACCTGCATCCTTAATCAGCTTCTCAGTCGCTTTGGTAGGCAACTCCGAGTCCCCCTTTATGCCCATGTCAATAGCTGTCTTCGGGGTTACCTTGGACACATCGACTTCGAAATATAGCTTTTTAATCAGATTCTGACACTGGCTGAACCCATAGTCATATGCCCCCATGGAGCTCTCAGTTACTTCCTTCTCGAAGCCGTCAGAAGCCTTGTACAGCTCTACTGCCTTAATCGTCGCATCGGCCTCCTTATCCTGCTCTTATTTGACCTACTTTTCAGGGCCTATATGGCCTTCTCATGAGCTTCATTGGTCTTGATTGCTTCTTGCAGTCTCGACTCTAATTCTTTGTTCTTCTCGATCCGTATGTGCAGATCAAAAATTTTCATCTTCTGTTCAGTTATCTTTCACTGGAGGTCCAGGAGATTTTGATTCTTCTCCTTCAGCGAGGTCAACTTCTCTTCAAGCTGACTCTTGAGGCTCTCAGCTCGTTCGGACTCCTCCTCTTGGAGTATCAGTAAATTGGTGTCCATGGTCTCTTTATTCTGTAGCAGATAGGTCATGTTCTCATACATAACCTTGAAGTCAACAGCAGCCTGTGGGACAAAGAGTCAGATTGGTTATACACTGATGAAAACAAGAAAAAAAAGAGAGGAAAGTGGGGAGAAGAGACTCGCATGCATGAGATGCTCGAAGCCAAGATTTGCAACCTCCTCAGGCTTGTTTTCTCACGTGCCTCCATGTCGACTCTCAACAGCACCGATTCGAGGAGATCGTGACCTAGCCGAGGTCACCCCAAAAGAGACATTTAGATCACTATGTCCCCTCAGTTAAAGTTGACAGGGCTATGATGGTCGAGGTCGGCTTACGGCCATGCTCCTTAGGAGGCGATGTGGAAGAATCATTTTTTTTCTCATCTCGATCGGTTGATGAGGTCGAGGCTCGATTAATATTCCTTGAGAGGCATCACTTCTCTTCGAGGTGGTGGGAGAAAGGGTGGCTGAGGAAGATCGAGATGGTGCTCGAGTAAGAGGATCCACCCCTCTAGCCTTCTTCGAGGCAGGCACAGCGACAGATGGCTTCGACCTTTCCTTCCTCTTCTGATTCTCCAATCTATCTAGATTGAACCTCATTTCTGCATCGAAGAGTTGCACTTATAAATGATATGTTGATGCAAAAAAAAAAGAAAAGAAAGAAAGAAAAAAAAAGAAAAAAGAGAG
>KE504799.1:863449-880255 GCA_000441515.1 Elaeis oleifera | reverse complement strand
AGAGAGAGAGAGAGAGAGAGAGAGAGAGAGAGATTAGGATCTGTTTGATCGGATTTCAGTATATATCCGATCGATTCTCTGGCCGTTGGATTAGCGGACATCTCCAAGACGGGTGTTTGGGCAAACGAAGAATTTCTCTCGTCCCATTAACTGTTCTGGCATGTTAAAAAAAAAAAAAGAGAGACACGATGGAGAGAAAGCGCGCATTGATTGTGATGCGACGCCATCCCACGTGTGCCCCTTCTTTTGTCATCTCTTCGAATCTCTCTCCCTGCTCCCATCTCTCTCTTGAACCCTCTTTTCTCCTTCTGCTTCCGTCTCTCTCCCCTAAACTCTCTTCTCCCCTCTCGGCTCCTTTCCAACTGTCAACTATGACCTTCTTCTCCCCTCTCTTCTAACTCTTACTAACTGCTGCTGTCGGCTGTTCCCCCAACCTCCAATGCCCCCAACCCAAATTTGTCAACCCCACCTGCTGTCGGCTCTTCCCTAACACCCACCCGCTGCCTCTTTTCATGGTCGGCTCTTCCCAAACTTCAACTACCACCCTCCACCCCACCCATCACTAGCCTACACCGCCTCCAACCGACGTCGCCATTAGGCTCGACCGCCCCCAATCGTCGCTGCCACCATCCGTCGCCGTCCCCAACTATCGCCGGCAGCACCCGCCGCTGCCACCCTTAACTGTCGTCGCCAGCACCAGCTATCGCTCCTAACCTGCACCGCCACAACTCACTGCCACACCCAATCGACGCCGCCACCACCCGCCGCCGCCCCACATACAGCCAGAGGTCCCCTCTTCCATATAAAGTGAGCATACTCTTATCATTTTCACTTTCTAATCACAATTTTTAACGAGCTGCATGAATATTACAGAATTACGTTAACATATTAATTTTAATTTTGTAGCAAATAAGTTATAACTGATCTCCATTGATTTTTGCAGATGGTTCGTTCGAAGTTCTCAAAGAGTCGAGAGAGACAGCGATATGTGGACTTCATCAGGGGCATCCAGGAGCTGTTGACAGATGCCCATAAAAGATTGATACAGCAGACACTCTTCCACTATATGCTTGACATCCTAGTTATCACATAAGAGCGGGTAGTTGTAGACCAACTCCTCAGTTGTTGGGACGAGAGTAGGAGAGGATTTCATTTGGGAGGACAGACATTGTTCTTCTGTGCTGAGGATGTTGCCCTCATTTTGGGGCTACCTCTGAATGGGGTAGCTATTGATATGAAGAAGGCGACTCCCCATAATGTGGTTAGGACTACATGTTTGTAGAGGGAAAGTTAGGAGAGATGCATTGGAAGATAGGATCAAAGAATTGTTGTCTGATTCTTCTACCAATGGCATCCGATCAATGGTGCAATTACTTGTTTCGTACTTTTTGGGTATAATTTTGTTTCTTTGTCAAATCTTAACATTGCATCATGGATCTTCTCCACTATTGACCCCTTAGGGGACATTGGCTGTTTTGCATGGGCCAGAGCAGTACATGAGCACCTCATAAAATTTATTCCAAGGACTGCAGAGGAGATAAAGAGAGGGAGAGAGATGCGAAGGAGAGCACCGGTTATTTTAATGGTTGCATTACAGTTCTGACGGTAAGAAAGATGTTAAATTATTCCTTTTATCTTCTTATTCCATTTGGATTATCATTATGTCGGCATTAATGTGATTGCTTTTCTTTCAGGTTTGACTTTTTGAGAGAACAAGTATTGTCAAACTATCTATTTTCGGCTGGCCTTCTCGAATCCTGAACTAGGAGAAACCGCAGTTCAAGAAAAGGGCCCACTTAGGAGACATCTTGAAGGGCCTAAAGATGAAATATAGTATTACTTTTGATGCTTGATATTATTTTTTTTTGTAAGATTAAGGATCTAACTATTTTATCTTTATTTTCAGATTCGAGATCCACTTCGAGCGTCACCGGATGAGGTGTTACTCCTTGAAGTGAGACCCTCCATTTGTCAGATAGATAGATCTGAAGGTGAAACAAGTAAGATGGATACAAAGAGGAGTACAGCTAGTAGCGTATGTAGCACTACCGCGGTATTGGCCTATCATGTAATTAATTTTTTTAAAATTCATTGCTGATGTATGTAATTATTGTATATTTATCCTCAGATGGAGTTTGTGCATAAATACCGGTGCATCTTTATGGAGGTGAGGAGGGGAGGGCTTGAGATGATGCCAAGAAGACGGAGCTCCGATGGATGCTCGCCGAAAAGGACAAGTTGATTTCTGAGTTGCAAGTGGCATTGAAGAGCACTGAAGGGAGCACTAAAGGGACTAAAGATGTGGAGGGGAGCACTCATGAGGCGGCGGTAGATGTACCGCCTATTGAGTTTGTGAGTGCTGATAGCCCGAAGGTACCCATGGAGCATGCGGATCCACAGCATACCGAGAGATGGGTTATGTAGCAGAAGTGGATAGTTCGGGGCTCCTATCTCCTATGCAGTCCTTTCGTCCCCCTGCATTCAACCATTATGGATTCCAAAGAAAGCCCAGGAAGAAGTCAGTCTGCCATAGGGACAATGGCATGGTAACTAGAGTTATGATTTAGTAAATATTCATACTTCATTTACATCCGACATCTGACGTACTCATACGATACGTAAGGATTTTTTGAGACTAGCCGTGACTTCTCTAGATTGCAGCTTCTGGATGACGGGGAGCGTAGGTAAGTCTTCGATTTTTTAGAACAAAAAATCGATCGATATGTCATTTCATTATTTATAAAATTTTGATGTCTTTCAAATTAAGTTTGTCTTTAGGTTTGACATTAATTACACCATATAGGTCATTGATTTGGACTGATGGCATCAACGTCATCAACCGGTTGTAGCTTCATCACATCCTTTCTAGAACTTTAATTAACGACGATGTAAGTATTATGTACTAAGTTGGATAAATCAAACATATGTGCAAGTTAATTTTATTTTTTGCAATAGATTATGCAGGTCATAGATGTTTTTTGATCCCTCCTGCGGTATCGTCCTTTAATTTGTTTGCAATCTATCTTTATGTTGCAATCCTTCTTTACGGTACTTGTTTATATTCCTCATGCAATATCATGTATTGTAGTATTGTATAATTTAATATATGTTTCAATACTTTCCTCATTCTAGAGTATGTTGCTGGGCACATGGAAGATTTCTGACAAAGCTGTGCAAGACTTCATGCCTCATTAATTAGCTGAAGTTAAGCAAATGTTCATCCCCATATGCTCATCATTTCACTGGCACTTACTTATCGTAGATATAGAGAGCACATATTTTAGACATTACATATCTCTCGGTAGTATAGAGTATAGGAGCATCGTTAGAAGATTTGTGAGTAATGACCATATTTATCGAATATTTATCGAATGTTGTGCTTGCTCATGCATTGCTAACAATGTGGTTGATTATCAATATTATGATTGCAGGTGATCTGGTTGACTGAGATGGTATGAGATATGTACTCTATTGATATAGGTGGTTGGTCACTCCATTTTGTTGATTGTCCACAGCAAGATGTCGGGTAATTGTTATAATCATTTATTTATGTTAAGACACATCCGTGTGAATTTAATTTTACTATATCAATTGTTTGCTTTATTGACTGTGAGCATAAAATATTTTTTTATAGGTCTGATTGTGCCATCTATATCATGTATTTATGAAGAGTCTGATGATGGGGCGGGAGATCACAATTGCATATGCTTATGTGCTATAGTTGCATATTAGATATGCTGCGTAGGAGATCGCGAAGGATCATGAGGCAGGAATGTCCTAGTTTATGCTATCACTACTGTGGATGTGTTGTGAATATTTTGTATGAATCCTATGAATATTTTGTATGAATCCTTAACAGTATATTCAAAAATTTATATTCAAATTTGTATTCTATCATTAGTGAAACTATTAATTTGATGTATACAAATATTCAATAACAGGTGTGAATCAAATTTGTTTTCTACAATTAATGCAATGGATTTTTAGACATATAGGTTTATTCTTTGCATTTCTTCAATTTTTTTGTGTTTGTGTTTATTGATAGGTTTGATAGTTATTTAGTGTATTTGTGTTTATTCTGGAACACTTTGTGTTTATCTTGCAACGAAAGGCAGAAAGCAATCTCGATAGTTAGTGTTTATTCTGAGCCTATTTGTGTTTATTATTTGGAGTTTGTATTTATCCTAAGATAGTTTGTATTTATTTCTACAGGAGTTAGTGTTTATCCTCTTTAGTTAGTATTTATCCTAGATGGATCCGAGTTTGTGTTTATCTGGAGCAATTTCTGTTTATCATCTCAGAATTTATGTTTATTATCCACAGTTTTTATTTATTATACGGAGTTTGTATTTATTCTAGAGCACTTTATGTTTATGTTACTATCTAAAGCAGAGAGCAAGCAGTTTTCTATTTGTGTTTATTATTTAGAGTTGTGTTTATCATAGGATAGTTTGTATTTATTATTTGGAGTTTGTGTTTATCTTGAGATAGTTTGTGGAGCTGATGTTTATCCTTCTCTCCTCAGTATTTATCCTGCATAGATCTGAGTTTGTATTTATCCATATAAGTTTTATTATCGTACCAAAATTTATGTTTATTATCTGTAATTTTGTTTATTGTACAGAGTTTGTATTTATTCTAAAGCACTTTGTGTTTATCCTACCATGAAAGGTAGAGAGCAACCTTGGCAGTTTATCTTGGGCCTATTTGTATTTATTATTTAGAGTTTGTGTTTATCCTGGGATTGTTTATGTTTATTTCTGTAGGAGTTAGTGTTTATCCTTTGGGGTTTGTGTCTATCCTTGGTCTGTTTGTATTTATTATTTAGAGTTTGTATTTATTCTGAGCCTGTTTGCATTTATTATTTGGAGTTTGTATTTATTCTATTATAAATTTGAAATAAACATGATATAAATCTGTTAACAAATTTAAAGAAACATAAAGAATAAACTCAAATTTCAATAAATCTATTGCGTCAATAACATAATAAACACGATATCGAGTCATATTTGGCATGGACCATTAGATGGCATGGTGTATTGCTTGGCACAGACTTAATTTGGCACGCAACATTAGTTTGGCATGGACTTGATGGATTTGAAAGTCATACATTCATTCAAAAATATGTATAACTTAATGATGGAATAAATCATGTATATCATTTACATATAACATCTATCCAACTCAAAATTGAGGAAGTGAGTACATGATTCTATGCATCATGCTATACCATTTTTTCATTCATATGTAAACTATTCAATAGAGGATAAACACAAAACAACTTTGTTTGATATAAAATTGGTACATTCATAGCATAACCAAAATACAGCATACAAATCATTACATCATCAAAACACACCAAACCAAGATGATACCAACACACTCTAATCCTTAGGATCAGCTTGGATAGTAGGACGATAGTGACGGATAGATGAGGATGGTCTAGAGGAGGATGACTGAGTAGGAGGAGACTGACTAGTTGGACTTGAGAGACTCGAAATAAGAATATTTATCTGTTGGCCGATCCAGACAATATTCTACAAGACTGTAGCTAACTCAGTAGAGAGAATATTTTATCTTTCTATCCTATCTAATTCTCTCTGTATCGCAGTCTGAAGCACTTTAAGAGTGTATATAACCTCATCTAGCTGAAGTTGCATATCTGTGTGAGATAAATTTTCTCTAATTTCTCGATACGACCGACCAAATTACGAATATCCTGTCTTATAGCCTACACTGCTAAAATAAGAGTGTCTAACTTTTGCTCGAATGAAGAACTATGTGTCGGTTGGATCCATCCATACAGTACTCTCTCCTAAAGACTGAGAGGATTGAAGAATAGATGCGACCTCTCGAGCGATAGCACTGACTAGGTCTGAAGTCATCCTCACTTGATCAATATCTTTAGGCTCTGTAGGCTACGTAAATCTGGAAGGTCCTCCTCCACCCCTACTAAACTGAGGTCACTCTTCCTCAGCTGAATATTCTCCTCAACATCTTCTCTGCTTTCACCCTTCTTAGTCCATTGACTATCATTAGTTTTAAACCATTGTATTCTATTGAGGACTCATTTATTGATTTTGCTATCTCTGCCTAATTTCATTAATTGTTCTTCCAGAATCCTTACCCTAAAATATTTAAAGATATGGATTAAAATCATAGTATAAGATAAGGATGACCATGCTCTACCAACCACCTCTTGCATAGCTCTGATAATCATTCTTGAAAGATTAAGTAGGATGCATTGGACTACATGATAAATGATAGCTAAGTCCTTCTTTGTTACAGTATCAAATCCTCCTACTCTAGATTGTATAATCTAGCAAATAATGATGTGAAGGAGTCTTATTTCAACGTTTAAGTATCACCCATAAATTTTTACGGAATTGACCGTGGTCTTCTATCCCAAGAATAGTTTTTTTCTTATACTTCTATCCTCTATATTGTCCAGAAGGTCACCTTCGGTTGGAAGTTTCAAAATTTTTCAAGTATTTATCATCAAAATTAATTTTTTCCTTTACTGAAGATGATATGGTATCATCTTCTCTAAATGAGATATTCTAATAAAATTTTCTAACTAATTTCATAAACATTGGGGCTTCAGCTGTGTAGATAAATTTTTATCCCATATCTCTAATCAAGTTTGTAATCCAAAATCCTTCTGAATCTAGAAAATTCATATTTATAATACGATCAGAGAGAATATTTTTGACACTTACTGGAGTTCTTAGAGGAGGTGATCTTGGAGGAGGTGATGAAGCTGGAGTTGTTGCTTCTCTTGCTCCTCTTCCTCTTCTACTTTCTTCACTTTTGGTTGCTCTTTAGTGTTGGAGAAGATGCATTTTCGGAGCCATCCTTTCCCAAAGTTGGCCACACTAAAGATTAGAAAAGGAGGTGGGGAGGAGGTTTTTGGTTTGAGATTTAAGATGTAAAAGGAGATGATGAGATGGGTTTGAAGCTGGGAGCTAGAAATTTTGAGAGGAATGAAACTGTAGGAAGGAAGAAGATGAATAGGAGGAGCTAGGATATTAGTTTATATCGAGATTTCAAACGTTGGTGAACTTGGATCTGGTCGAATGAAATAAATCAATCTAAAACCATGCACCAAAGGCACCTTGATGAATCTGGAAAGAAGGCACCTACATCAAGCATGTAGGAGCCTACATGCTTGATGTAGGTGCTTACATGCTTGATGTAGGTGCTTGGTTCCTTTGTCAACCATTCGTTAACCATTATGGTTCATGAAGGCACCTTCATGTCTTTCCATGAAGGCACCTTCAACATTGTAGCTCAAAGATTGTGGGAGGGTTTGGTCATGACCCAGCACTGTAGCTTTTGGGTTCGAGGAGGGTTTAGTCACCTAAAAGAGATTTTAGTCATCCTTCAGTACTGTAGCATGAGGGTTTCGGGATGGTTTAGGGAGGGTTTAGTCACGTACAAGAGATTTTAGTCACCTAAAACTTGTCTGGATCATTGATTCTGGATCATTGAATGGTCTCAAAATAATTCTGGGTTATTAAATGGTCACTGAATGATTTGTCGGTCTTTCATTTCATGCCTTACATCATTTTAAAACCCAAACATCATCAACAAATGAATTAAAAGAAATGAAATAAAACACAAACATTCGTTATATGGTTATATAGTTTGAATGTATATATCATCAAATCAAAAATAATTTAAAGTTCTAGATGAGCCCATTACAAAATACAAAGTATTATAATAACGACGCACCAAGCACTGCACAGAAGGAAAACAACAAACAAGATAACAATAGATGACAGCAGAAAGCTCTTTCTATCATTCACAATATCCCACACTGATATGCTGATATTGCAGCCTCCGAAATTCGATGACCAAAAAATTTTCAAGCACAACTGACTCACGATCAAATCGGCAAGGGCAGTTTTAAATCTCTGCTGGAAGTTCTGCCAGAAGGTCTGCTCTGATGTCAAGTCCCACATATTCTGAAAATATGAGAATAACAAATTCTAAAGTAATCACAAAACTCTTGAAAAGCGCCAACTATCCCCTAATGCCTCAACAAGATTTGCTCCCCTGACACGTCGACTATATGTCGCCCCAGGCACAGAAGGGTTGCAAGAGGTAGGCCCAGGAAGGTCCTTCAACATAAATATCTCTGAGAATCTCGCAACCGACAAACGTATCATCATCTGGTCCAGTAGCCATCCTAGATGAGCTGGTACTCTACAAAAGCATCAGAAAGATCGTTATTGAAGCCATACCCTCTTCGAACATGGAATAGGAGAAATCCCTCGAAGCTGTAGGTACGAGCTCCTTTGAAGTAAAATGGTGATTTTCAATACCTCCCAAGCCAATATGGAGCTTGCAAAATGGCTCCACCTCTCAAATGATGAGTGATGGCCTCGATCGAGAAGCTGAGTGCTGTCGCTCGTGAAGATATTACTCTACCCCATCATCGTATGATGGAGGGAGGGGAAGGAGGTTATATTAAAAGAGCAGCATCCCATTCTTATTAAGTCATGGGTTCCCTTAACCGCTACTATTAAATCACGGGTGCCTTTCTTTTCAAAGACATGCAGATGTATAGTGAATTTATAGGGCCAGAGGTGCAGACACTTTTCAAAAAATATGCGCACATCCAAAGATGAATCAGAAACTTTTTAGAATAAACACTAGTGGTTCAAAATTGAGTGATCCTATATCCACCCACGATAAACAAAGATAAATATTAAGTCTTGTGAAAATAAACATAAATTATTAGAGGATAAATAAAAACTCTAAATAATAAATAAAATTATAAATAATAAACACAAACTCTATATCGATAAACAGAAACTGTGATTAATAAACGTTATAAACAAAAATTTTCAGGATAAACACAAACTCAAGATTCAAAAGTTAAGTGATCCTAAGATCTACCCACGATAAACAACAAGAGAGAGAATAAATACTAAGTCCTGCGAACATAAACACAAACTATCGGAGGATAAACACAAACTCCGAAGAATAAATAGAAACTATAAATAATAAATACAAACTCTACACAAATAAACAGAAATTGTGAATAATAAATACAAACTCTATGTCGATAAATAAAATTTTTAGGATAAACACAAACTCGCGATTTAAAATTGAGTGATCCTAGGTCCACCATGATAAACAATAAGAGAGGAGGATAAACATTAAGTCCTACAAACATAAACACAAACTATCAGAGGATAAACATAAACTCTAAATAATAAATAGAAACTATGAATAATAAACATAAATTTTATATCGATAAACAGAAACTATGAATAATAAATATAAACTCTATGTCGATAAATAAATTTTTAGGATAAACAAAACTCACGATTAAAAATTGAGTAATCTTAGGTCCACCTATGATAAACAATAAGGATAAACATTAAGTCCTGCAAAAATAAATATAAACTATCGGAGGATAAATACAAACTTTAAATAATAAATAAAAATTATGAATAATAAACATAAACTCTGTGTCGATAAACAAAATTATAAATAATAAAAGTAAATTCTATGCTAATAAATAAAATTTTTTTAGGATAAATACAAACTCATGGGCCAAAATTAAGTGATCTTAGGTCCATTCATAATAAACAATAAGAGAAGAGCATAAAGACTAAGTCCTGCGGACATAAACATAAACTATCGAAGGATAAACATAAATTTTAAATAATAAATAAAAATTATAAATAATAAATATAAATTTTATATCGATAACAAAATTATGAATAATAAACATAAACTCTGTACCAATAAACAAAATTTTTAAGATAAACACAAACTCGCATTTTAAAATTGAGTGATCCTAGATCCACCTACGATAAATAACAAGGATAAATATTAAGTCTTATGAAAATAAACATAAACTATCAGAGGATAAACATAAGCTCTAAATAATAAAAAAATATGAATAATAAATATAATTTTTATACTGATAAATAAAAATTATGAATAATAAATATAAAATCTATACTGATAAACAAAATTTTTTAGTATAAATACAAACTCGCGGTTCAAAATTGAGTGATCTTAGGTCCACCCATGATAAACAATAAGGATAAATATTAAGTCTTATAAAATAAACACAAACTATCAGAGGATAAACACAAACTTCAAATAATAAATAGAAACTACGAATAATAAACACAAACCATGTACAGATAAAAAGAAACTATGAATAATAAATATAAACTCTATACCGATAAACAAAAATTTTCAGAATAAACACAAACTCACGATTCAAAAATTGAGTGATCCTAAGATCCACCCACAATAAACAATAAGAGAGGAGGATAAACACTAAATTCTACGAATATAAACATAAACTATCGAAGGATAAACATGAACTTCAAATAATAAATAGAAACTACGAATAATAAACATAAACTCTGCAAATGAATAAAAACTGCAAATAATAAACAAGTCGATAAACAGAAACTAACTTTTAGGATAAATATAAACATGGATTCAAAAGTTAAGTTTGTTGCCCCAGAGTTTCTATTTATCATCCCAGAGTTTCTATTTATTATTCGAAGTTTCTAGTTATAATCCAAAGTTTATGTTTATTTTGGAGTACTTTGTGTTTATCCTGACTTAGTTCATAATAGAGAGAGCAAGCTGGTCAGTTTGTGTTTATCTTGGGCCTGTTTATATTTATTATTTAAAGTTTGTATTTATCCTCTAATAATTTATATTTATTTTTATAGGATGGTGCTTATCCTCCTCTCTTTGTTTATCATTGGAAGATCCTTGGTTGAACCCCAATTTTGTGTTTATTCTGTGTAGTTTCTATTTATCACATAAGTTCGAATACAAAATCATCAATAAATAATAATCACAGCAACTTCTAAACTCAACAATTATAGAATCTGTCAATATCCATTGCAACAATTATAGATAACACAAAGTAAAATATGATAATCCCGCCTCGTGACCCTTCATGATCACGTGCACAGCATATCTGCCATGTAACTCCGGCATTAGTTGGCATGGAGTAAATATCTAAACTTTATAATCATCAATGTCACATTAGATGCACAAAATATAATAGAGCAAAATATATCGTTCTGTAGGAGTCATACATTCATTCAGAAATAGGTACAACCATATATCTTTACAAGTTAACGATGGAAGAAATCATGCATATCATTTATAAATAACATCTATCCAACTCAAAACACAAGCCGTCATAATAAAATTATAACCATGGGCTCTAAAACACTGGTGAACCATATGAGCCGTCAAAATCCTCTTTCTTAGATGAACCGCTGCGGATGTAGGCTTCAAAAATATCTACCTGCATAAAGTAAACCATCTAACAAGTTATAGGAAAAGACTTTGTTAAAATAAAAAATATAACATAATTATCAAGATGTAGCTGTTACTAATATTTGCCTTGTATGTTCAAATATTATGATCTTTTGATGATATTTCTTGCATGTCCGCTATTTTTTCGCTGCAACCTCCATTGGATACTGGAACTTGCTGAGCTTTTTACGACTTTTACAATTAAAAATCAGAGGATCTTTAAATGTCACAGAATTATTATTTTTTTTCTGCTTGGCTACATTGTGTCATCGCTATCAGAATATGAGTATGGCTCTCATCTGTTATACTTTATTCTGCCCATTGGATCTTCCTCAGTGAACAAACTTTTTGATGATGGACTTCACATCATTCATGACAAGATCATATATTTCTCGAAGGGTTCAACTATCATATGCTAATTTCAAAAGTTTTTTACATAGTCCATTGAATCTTGTGGTTTTCAACGTCGTGTCCCCCTGAATTTCACATACACCATGTGCCGTATCAGCACCTCCTTCTTTCATAGATTTCATTCAGTATTTTAATATATAATGTATAGGGATACGGTGAATTTGTAAAGCAATGAGAACTTTTAACATATGAGTATACAGAATGCCACTGTATTCAAACATTAGACATAAGCATAAGAATTTCTCCTTGGACATAATACATGTTATATGATTTGCTATTCTCTGTTGTTCATTTTAATTAGAGACCTCAATCTTAATTATATCATACAATTTATACTTCTCCACCTCCTCCATATCATACATGGTTGTCATTTTGAGTTGCTCCCTAAAGAGCCTAAAAGTAGTTCTTGTATACACTTCAAGAGCATGTTTCTCGATTGGGTACTTCGACCACAAACTTATTTGAATGTGATATGTCTGGAAGTCCTCTTCATCCTTTTAGTCATACCTACTCTCCAAGACTACCTCAAACTGAGTAACAAATCGAAAAGCATTCATGTGATTGTTTACATAACCCTTAAACAACGAGTGTATACTTTTACTGCACTGTATTATTGACACAGAAGCAAAGAATATATATCTAAAATATGTAGGCACCTATTGGTCTCATATATTGAATAGATGATCAAGGTAGGCATTAGACTCCAAAAAATATTCTTGATAAACTCATCCTAACGATGCTCAAATTGCTCTGGAGAGATGGAAGCATTGATACAATGATGAAGATTCTCCTTCAATCCATCTTTGTATAAAAAGAATGGATAGACGTTCTCTAATATTCTTCTGGATATGCTACTTACAAAATCGATATATAATATTTGAAAAATATATTCAATTGTCTTTTTATTGTTGGATCTTGATCAATTAATTTGCATTTTGGATGCTTGCTATAATGCACCTCCAGAAAAAATTGGAAGATCCAAATAAATGATTCGATATACTCATCTCGGACTAATGCACAACTGAATAGAATTGACTGCATGTGGTGGTTGATGCCAATAAATGGTGCAAAAAGTATGCTGTATTTGTTCATCATGTATGTACTGCCAAATGTCACCACATCATCAAAGAATTGATAAGATAATCTTAACCTTCTATTAATCTAAAAATATTCTGGATACTATTGTTAGTATCTAATTGGATGGGCCTAAAGAAAGCTGGATTCTTGACTTGCTGAGTTTAAAAATGATTAATTATTGTTTGTAGGTCAATATTGAATAACTATTTTCGAAGGTTGCTTCTAATGTTGCTCAAATCCTTCCTAGTGAAGCTTATATTTCATATATCTCCTTGTAATTGTGAGATGGCATCCATGATTTGTTGATCTGAAATATTTTGATCATGTAAAGTCTCTATAAACTCCTTATCTTCTGAGGTGATCTTTCTATATAATCAGAGGAAGCGAGTTTTCGATGGGTTATGAATGAGCTCATGATTGTGAACATTGTGAAGTATGATAACCTCCCACTTGTAAATTTCAGTCTTTCTAATGCATATTTTTGCTTTACATCCAGTGCGAATGCTCTGTCATTTCTTACATAGTATAATTTGTATTGCATGATGTTATTCATCAACTGTAATATTGATCTTAGGCTTATATACCCCTTCTTTACAATATATAAATTCTTATCTGTTGATCTCCTTATCTTTGAAGGATCGATAGGATGATACCTTCCAAATACGAAAACCTTTCTTATATGTATATTAGTTGTAGGCTTCCATTGCTTCTTCTTGAATTTTGAAAATCATGCCTTCATGCAATGCTAAACCTTCAGTATTTTCTCAGTCGGGACTCTGGTCAAAATAATCTTCTCTCTCAGAAGCCCTCTTTATATGACTATTATTGAATGAGTTTGGAGTGTCATCGAGTGAAATATAATCATGCACATTGCTTTCTTCCCTTACAAAAGTAGTTGGTGCGCTAAAGATAGCTATTATATTGTCATCGTACATACTTTCTACATCCATGATATGTGTAATTCAATTTACTTACTGATAATGAAATACAGTTAGTGTAAGTGGCATTCATTCAAATGCATAGCTCAATTTTACTGATGCATATTAAACTGAGATCGTGTTAAATATTAACTTTCAAATTAGTGCTATTCTATTAAAAGAAGTACTCTAGTAACTAATATCAGAGATATAACTAAGCATCTCAAACTATAGCTCAGGCTAAAAGTTAATCATTTATCATTCATATAAGTATAAGCATAATCATTGAATGTTAAAAAATCTTTTAATTAGTAAGTCTCAAGTTTCAATTTGATCGATAATATTTAATTGACTTTATCAAAGGACAGTGATAAAAATTTTTTTTCGAAATAATATTTTTTGAATAAATACTCTTTTATCCAAACAATACACGAATAATGTTATTAGATATGATTGTTTAATTCTTATCCAATGAATCAAAATTTCAAAATATAACCATCAACCTTTTGATGAATTAAGCTATTTATGGGTTCTCATAATTGAACAGTCTCTATATTTTTATATGATAAATATTTTATAATTTTGCATATATATTTCATACATCCACTGAAATATTTAACCTCTAATGAAGTAACGATAGTAAAAAGATACCTTGCCCTCAATTAATATATCCCAAACAATTCCAACAAGATGGTTGCGCCAAAGAGAAAGGGAGGAAGGGAGAGAAGTAAATGCCGGCATGGTGTTTACACTGGAGAGAGAGTCCGCAATATGTTTGCATCGAAAATAGAGCCAACGACTTGTTTGTGATGGAGATGCGATGGAGAGAAAGAGCCGGCGACGTGTTTGCACTGAAAAGAGATCACCGATGATATTTTATGATGGAGAGAGCCAACGACGTGGTTGCACTAGAGAGAGAGCCAACTATGTATTTGTGATGGAAAGAGAGATAGACTAGGCTGTTTACGTCGGAGAGAGGCGAGGAAGAAGTTTCTTTCGGGGAGAAATAGAGGGAGAGAGGGAACAGAGGGACAGAGGGAGAAAAAAAAAGATTTTGCTGGAGAGAAGGAGAGAAGAGTTTCATTTCAAATGAGAAGGTCTACTCTCTCTCCTTTCTAATTCCATCCCCATTAAAGCAGCATGATAGCCTTAAGCAGAGAAGAGATGCGAAGAAAGAAACAACGATATGGTCCCATTTAATTCTTTCGACTTATTTTTTAAATAATGCGAGGTTAGCTAATGCCCTATTAAAGCAGCATCATAGCCTTAAGCGGAGAAGAGACATGAAAAAGGAAATGATGACATGGTCCCATTTAATTCTTTCGGCTTATTTTTTGAATAATGCCAGATTAACTAATGGGACGAGAGAAGTCTTACGTTTATCCGGACACCCATCTTGGAGATGTGTGCCGATCTAACGGTCGGAGAGTCGATCGGATATAGACTGGGATCCGATCGATCGAAACTTAGTCTATATATATATGTGTGTGTGTGTGTGAGTGAAGAACTTGGTATTGTACGATAGTTGGTATGGTACGATAGTCCGTGGCCACAAGAAACTTCAAAAAAAAAAATGGAGAAAGTATTGACAGGTGAAATTGATAAAATCTTAAAGGTTGGTACCAAAAACCTTGTTTCGATTCCCACCTTCACCTGAAATTTGGTCGGCATGAAAAGTAGGGTTTGAAAAAGTACTAACATCAACTTGATCCAATCATATGTGGCTTTAGTTGAATCTACGTAGAGGACCAAATCATGCAAATCTGGGATTTAACAACTCCTTTGGACGTTAAGTTATGAAATAATCATTTCTATTTTATTTGTGCAAAACAAGGTGCCTCCACTAATAGACCATAATGATCCCTTTACTAGTGCATCACATGCTGTTGGTTCGCTTTTTCTTGTCTTCAAATGTACGAACCCACTAGAAGCTAATAGAGTCGCTGATTTTCTAGCAAATAAAGCTAGACAGTCAGATTTTGATTTGGGCCAATGATCTTTTTTTTTGGTAAGAAGGGCCTTTACCGTATGATTTGTTGGACATTCTTTGTTTGGATTATAGAGGGATTACTTTTGAACGATGATGATGATGCTGATACTGTATTACATTACCACCTATTTTTTCTTCATATGTCTGGCGGTATGATTTTCTCAGATCAGTGTTATTGGTTTAATCACAAGCTGAAATGTTGGGAGTTGGTGCTAACTTTTTTTTTTTTTTGCCACCGTCAGCTCTGAGTTCAATTGCTATAAAATTGTTCTATCTATCTGGATTTTTGCCTCTGCTTTTATCTGTTTGCAGGCTTGTTGTAGCAGATGTTATCAATGGCTGTGCTGGGATTCGAGGAGAAAGACCATTGCTCTGCAGCGTCTGGAACAACTCGCAAGCCTAATCTCTAGTTATCTCTTCAAGTCTCTGCTCGTTGGATCTGGCTGTTAAATTTCTATAAGTACAGTTTCTGAAAGTCTGCTCTTGTACTTTTGTGGTGGTTTTTTGCTCTTTCTACCGTCCCCACCCCCCCCCCCAACCAAAACTCTGTTAATATTTTGGGGACCTGCCTTATGCTTCATTGGGAGCCATTTTGTCAGGCGCATATTTTTTGTAGGCTGTTTGCACTTTTATCACGGGGTGGTTGGTGCTGTACTAAACCTGCTTCCTGTTTTTAATACTAGTTTAACTCCTTGATTTTACGAAAAAAAAATGTATGAACCCACTGAAATTTTCTTTTCAAATTTTGATTTATATGTAGCATCCTGTGGAGCTATACTGATTTAATGAATGCTAGCTAGGTTTCTCATGCAAGATAAGAAAGGGTTATCTTGCCAAATGACTTCTCCTCGTGATGCTTTTTTTAATTGTTTTCCCAAGTTTATAAGGCTAGTAGACAATTTTGCACTAGAAAAGGCAAGAAGTGATCCTCCACCAAACACCCCTAACATTCTATAATGAACATGAAAATCAATCATAGATTTTTGGTACAACAACCTAGAGACATTGCCAACAAGTGTGCACCTTTCTTTTCAATACTATTTTAGTTCCCTATGTTTGTTATCATTCCTTTATATATATATATATATATATATA
>KE504799.1:848657-863429 GCA_000441515.1 Elaeis oleifera | reverse complement strand
ATATATATATATATATATAGAAAAAAAGAAGTGCATCATGTGATTCAGTAACTAAATACCCAAAGATTGACCTTAAGGGGTCATAAAACCTTTTAGTTCTTGAAATTGCACGAGAATCCGAATACTGCACTTCCATCCACAATGGTGGATCCTACTAATCAACAATGGGTAATCGGATGGATGGTGGGACTCACTCACCATTGCATGTCCAATTATCTACCATTGATATCTGAGGTCCATCTATTTTGGATGGCAATGGGCGAATAAAAAATTCTACCGTTATTACACTGGCTGGAGATTATCCAAATGCAACAATAGAAAGAGTTCAAGTACCTTTACTAAGCTAGGTCATCAACTGTTCTTCCATGGGATATCCTTGTCTTAAAACATCTTAATATGACAATTATCTTAATATGACTGATTGTGCATCTTACCTCTGCTATGGCTATTCAAAATTTACTAAACCGATGTCAATGTATCATGTAATAAGACAAGAGTCTGTGACTACATTAGTAAGGTGGGTAATTATCTCCAATAAATCAGTAAGGTGGGTGATAGACAATAATAAATTCATTTTGACCAGCCAACTAAGGTAATGATTAA
Organism: Elaeis oleifera; assembly: GCA_000441515.1. Taxonomy (NCBI): domain Eukaryota; kingdom Viridiplantae; phylum Streptophyta; class Magnoliopsida; order Arecales; family Arecaceae; genus Elaeis; species Elaeis oleifera. Next base: position 862,826 of record KE504799.1, on the reverse strand, counting down.
AATTCTAATTTCGGGAAAAATACAATAAGATCTCATGAAGTTTTCATGTTTTGCACTTAGCCCCCTCCATGTTCAAAAAGTTTCGATGTGGTTTCTCAGGTTAATATTTTGTTCAATCCGGCCATTCTGTGGATTTTCTTTGTAGCATCATTGATGGTCATCCACAAATGACTAAAATGCCTCCTATCAATGTGTTCAGGTTGTATCTTTCATACAAAAGAATGATTAATCTTTTTTCATGATGTCAACTATTAAATTGGGCTTCGATTGTATCTTTCATATGAAGAATGGCTAATCTTTTTTCATGACATCAATCATTGAATCATGTCATATATATATTTCAAAGCACTTTGATTTTTTTTTCCAACCCATCTACTCAAATCTCAAAATGGTCATTGTACAATCAAACAGTTGATGTCGTGAAAGAAGGTGAATCATTCTTCTACATGGAAGATACAACCTGAGCCTTGGGCCACCATTCTTTTTACTAAGGCTAAAACCAGATCGGAAACCAATCAGATATTGACATATACATATTCATCTTTTTTTGTTTGACAATATAAATATAAATATTGATATTAGTAGGATGTATAAATTTTTCTCATATTTATTTTAAATGGATATAGATACAAATCGAATACTAAATGTATTAATATAAATATAGATATAAATCGGATAATTAAACTTTATGATTATAAAATTAAAGATATCATTAAGTAAATGATAAACCAAGTTAATAGCATATAATTGTGATTATATATTTTCTTTAAATTTTCATGAGTACTATATAAAATTAAATAGGATCACAAATAGAATCAGATATTTAGATATGGATTGGATAATTATTTATCCACATCCATATCCATTTTTTTTATATAGATATGAATATTAATATGGATATTAGTTGGATGAACAAATTTCTATCTGCATCTAGATAGATTCGGATATAAAATAGATCTGGATATCATTTGGTCCACTTTGATCCCTACTTACCTCTGCAAAGGTTGCAATGGCATGGGATTTCTTAGAAAAATCCATCACCAGGACTTGTCAATGGCCACCTCCACCACCTCATCATCTCCTCCGAGCTCCTCTCTTTTTATGATACATTCATCGTCAATGAGCTCTCCTATGCATGCCTCCTTTTCTTTCACCTCCCTTTCTCTCCCTTATTGACCATCGGACTCCCTCATCTATAGCACCTTTTGCGTGAGACTCTTCATCTCTACAACACCATGTTTTGAATTTTTTTTGAAAAAATTATAGAAATATCTCTAACTTTAGTCCAATTTTATTTACACCCTCTGTTCTTTAAAAAGTATTAAATTGGCCTAGTCATCTATTTTCATTAATAAAATAATATCATGTGACTATTACATGATACTATTATTTATTAAATGATTAAAATATCCTCATCTCTACCTCCTTCTTCCTCTTTCCTCTCTCTTTTTTGATTGATCCCCTCCTTCATTATCGGCATCTCTCTTTCTCCCTCCTCATTCCTTATCCTCCTCTTCCTCACCACTTCTCCTCCTCTATAGCAGCTCTCTCCATCTCCATCCATTCCTCACTGATAACCCCTCTTCTACCTCCTCACCTACTTCTCCTCCTCCTCCTCCAAGCTTACTTATAAGCCCTTTCTCTCTATGGTGGCTTCCTCTACCTCCAATCATTCTTCATCAGTGACCTATCTGTCTCTCTCTTCTCCTTTCTCCTCATCTCCTCCTCCTCCAAGCCACCCATAAGCTATCCCCTCTCTCCTTCTTCCCTTCCTCCTCATCCTCTTTCTTCTCTAAGCCACCCGTGAGCCATCCTCTTATTTCTCTCATTCCTTCTTATCTTCTTCCACCTCTAAGCCATCCATGAGCCATCCCCTCTCCCCTCCAAGCCACCCATGAGCCATCCTCTTTCCTCTTTTCTCCTTCCTCCTCACTCACTTCTCACCCTCCTCTCCTTCATCCTTCAAGTCGCCCATAAGCCATCCTCTCTCTGCTTCTCTTTCAATCTCATTTATGAGACCTTTGATGCCGTCTTCCTTATCACACCCCGAATCGAGCACATGATAGATGTTGCATACCTACAAGATGGGCCCTACAAGCATGCAAGGCTACAGATCAAATCATAAAATTTAGATAACATGATAATAATAATAATAAGCCTTCAAATCTCAAAAATCAATTTAATAAAATTAATTAATTTTTTTTCATAATAAATATCTTTATGTAACATAAATTATAATATTTCATCGGAACTAAATATCCAAACTAAATTAAACTAAGCTAAGCTAGAAATCTGAATAACTTAAATATTTCCAGATGATCTAAGTGCACTCCCCCCCACGTCTCATGCAATCATGATTCATGATCTGAAAAATGAAAAAAAAGAATAATGAGTTATACTAGCCCAATAAGCAACATAACATATCAAAGTGGGATCTAAGCATGCTGAGAAAATAAATCATATAATATTGACTGAAAGAAGCAAATCTCAAATGACATATATTTTTTGAAATAATTATTTTCATATACTGATATTGAACTCAACATTAAGCTACGGCCACGTAACCCAATGGCATGGGTTTGATAATAGAAATATATGGCACAAAGTGCCTGATAACAAATACCAAAATTCTAATCACCAATGGCTCAGTGTCGAAACTAGTTTCTTGGATTGCAAGTCGATAGGTCCAACATATAATCCTCATTGGTGGGGCCACGTCATAGCCATACTGAGAACATATATATATAAGCAATTTCACAAACTCGCTAGTCAAGTTTGCCAAATACATTTCTCAAAAAGATCAAATGTTCAAAATAATTATTTCAAAATAAACAACACATGCTTGATGTATTTATTAAATAAAAATAAGAGTATAAATCAAATTAAATAATTAATTATAATTTTTAAAGATTATTCAAAAGCACACTTGAAACATTAGGTTACTTATCTCACCATACTTCAAATCCAACTTCAATCAAGCAGACCAAATACACCTATTCAAAGTCATTGAAATTCAATTAATTTTATAATCAACATCTTAGAAGCCCATCAATAAGAAATCCCAAAAAATCTAAACGAATTAAAGGAGTGAAATAATCCAACTAGGGGTACGACTAAGATGGCTTCATACTTGAATCAAGATATAGATCAAGGATAGGCCAATCAAATGATGAAGCCCAACAGCCCTATATCAATCATTTTGGATAATTTATATTATCGAAGATCAAAGTAGGATACAAGTCGAACACTATAATCGAAGATGACCAAATCTAATAGAATCTCACAAGAGTTAGAGTGGAAGCTAGTGCACCATCCGACAGCGATGGTCAGAGAATAATTTAATCAACTAGCTTTATCTAATCAGGGTCACTTAAAATATAATGATTTAATAGAGATTAATAAAGATTAAGTCTCACGATACTCAACAAAGATTTAGATGGTGAGGACATGTTGTCCAACTGAAAGAGTGGTTCAAAATCTCTTACTGAAATCAACTCCGATTCAAAGCAACAAGTTGGTTCACTGAATTCAAAATCATTTAAAAAAAGAATATCAAAGGAGAGAGAAAAATTAACAAAATGAAATAGGGCTAATAAAACGAGTCTATCTGACAATCCAATCGGTATAATCAAGATGATTTAATGAGATCGTAATTGAATTGATGTATAGATAATACAATAAAAATCATAGATAATTAAATTTAATGGTATCTAGATCTACTCAAGGTAGGTGCCGGCACACTGTTCGGTGGCCGCGGATCCAGACTCTCTTTGTTGGGATTGAATCAAAATCATTAAAAAAAGTCCTTCACGGGCTAATCTTAGAAAGATAACTTCTAAAGAGAGAAATCTATCAAGGGAAGAAATGATCTAGAGAGAGAAAATTTGATATTTTCTAGAGAGAAAGAAGAGATTCAAAGTCAGAGAAGAGAGGGAGGAAAGAGAGAGAAATTCTCTCTCTTTTTTTTTCTTTTCTTTTCTCTTTTTTCCTTTTTTCATTGGAATAGAGGACTTACGTCCTCTCTTCTTTAACGGAACAAGGGACCTTTCTTCCCCTATTCCTGACGCTAAATGGTCCTCTTGGCTGACAATGCTCTCAGCTAAAGGAGTAGGCCATGGTGGCAACTGACGATCCTAGTTCGATGACCAACGATAGCAACCGATGGTGGAAAACCAAGTACAAAGCATGGAAAACAAGGGACTTGTAATCAAATTATTCTAGGAATTTTTCAACAAAAATTTGGCAAGGATCCATGCTTTAGAAGCCATAGAAGATTGAGGAGAGATAATTAGAGAGATTTACTTGATCTTTGAAGGGGATTAATCCAATTTTCGATAGTCGAAACAAACCAGACTCCTGGCAATCTAGAAGAAAGAAGAGGAGAAGGACGTTGAACTTATGATTTTCAGTAAGAAAATCAAGGGGTTGAAGGCCTTTAAATAGGTTTCAATGAGAGGAATTTCTGATTGATTTAACTCAAATTTCTAAGTATTTTGGATCTCCGGATCATAAGAGAACTTCTTTGGGAGTTCTCCTTGTATTTCCTGATTCCCCACAGTGAATCCAATTTCCACATATTTTCAGCACGTGCAATGCACGTGCTGGCTTATTCTCTTTTTTTTTGGATCTGGTATGGTTTGGGGCTGGGTATTATATTCTCCTCCCTAAAAAAAATTTCTTTCTTAAAATTTTTCTTGCTTATGTTCTCTAAATTTCTTACTCAAGATTCATGGTTCAAATCTGATCCTCAAAGTTTTCAATATTTTAATTCTTGATGCAAATTCATCATTAAATCATTTCATATAGGAAAAGTCAGTACCTCAAAAGTTGATCTAAATCAGAACCATTCATTTCTTATAATCAAAATTAATATCTAAATTCTAGATAAGGATATCAAGTTTTTTATCAAAAACATCAACTACTTTTGATTTAATTGATCTATCATATGATTATAACAAACTTTAATGTACCCTTGGTAGATGAATATTCGAGTATGAATATCGATAAATAATCCCATCTTCTTCCTAACAGATAGAGAAGTAGATACTTTAAATTTAGGAGAAAAAAATCTATCATTAAATATTTCAAATCTAAGATCAAGAATCAATGGTCCACTTATACTAGACTCTAGATGCTAGAAAGATTTTCTTAGCATAATAGATAAAGGACCCTTACTAAAATTCATGTAGTGACATCCTAAATAATTTAAAATCAAAATCTTTATCATTTCCATTATTAATGAAATCCTCTACAAGAAATGTCAAATCATATCATCTATCATAAGCATCTAACTCAAGAAATTAATATTACTGATCCGTTCAAAATAATCCAAATCATCACACTTCTGTTGTGCATTTTGATCTAAACCATCAAAATTCCATTGGATGTACTAATTTGCTTTCAATCAAAATATACTACTGTATATCATAAATTGAGCAAGTTAAAGAATTTCAAATTTCAAGAGAAGTTATACAGAAACTTTTAAGTCTCGTCCCTAATTCACCTCGAGCATATCAATCTTGAATACCATTGAGCCAATTACCACATTCAAATTCATTATATGATCCATATATAAGTGTGAACCTCAAAGAATATTCCAGTAAAGTACAATAAAATCTTTTCTAAACCAAACTTTAAATAACTTCTTATGAATGAATTCTAAACTACCATCAAAATAAGTAACTTCAAGCTTGAAGTAATATCATGGTATACCCAATATCAAATTGAACTTTCAAATTTACTTATATAATGAATAAACAAATAATCAAAATGCACAATAGTATTCAATGGCAAATCCTCTTATACTTAATTTGAATCAAAATCCCACAAATCAAAACCTTAAACTCAAATTTCCATGCCTTGAGAAATCTCAACCAGCTCATTACACTTTGGCTATGGCCATAATAGGGTGACATTTTAAGTTATTGAAATAGCAAGAATCACAAGTAATGTTCAGATAAAATAACACAAAGTTATCAATAAGAAAAGCAAATAGAGACGTCTCACTGCCTAATTTTATGCCAACTCTCAACCTTTCTAATGAATCCTAAAGATCTTATAACATATCATTATTTCTGTCATGCTCTTGTAACAATTCTTAGTGATCTTAGATCTAAGCTCTGATACCACTTAATTCGTCACATCCCAAATCGAGTACGTGAGAAACACTGCAAACCTGCAAAATGGGCCCTGCATGCTACAAGCATGCAAGGCTACAGATCAAATCATACAAATTTTAGATAACATGATGATAATAATAATAAGCCTTCAAACCTTGAAAATCAATTTAATAAAACTAATTAAATCTTTTTCATAATAAATATCTTTATGTAACATAAATTATAATGTTTCATCTGAATCAAATATCCAAACTAAATTGAACTAAGCTAAGCTAGAAATCTAAAAAAATTAAGTATTTTCAGACAATCTAGTGCACTCCCCCCCCATCCCATGCAATTATGATTCATGATTTAAAAATAAAAAAAGAATAATGAGCTATACTAGCCCAGTAAGTAACATAATACATCAAAGTAGGTTCCAAGCATGCTGAACAATAAATTATATAATATTAAATGGAAGGAGCAAATCTCAAATGATATATATTTTTTGAAATAATTATTTTATATACTAATACTGAACTCAACATTAAGCTACGGCCACGTAACCCAGTGGCACGGGTCTGATAATAGAATATATTGTACAAAGTGCTAGATAACAGATATCACAATTCTAATCACCGATGGCTCGATGTCAAAACTAATTTTTCGGATTACAAGTCGATAGGTCCAACGTATAATCTCCATTTGTGGGGCCATATCATAGCTATGCTGAGAACATATATATAAGCAATTTCATAAACTCACTAGTCAAATTTTTCCAATTCATTTCTCAAAAAGATCTTATGTTCAAAATAAATTATTTTCAATAATAAAACAACAAATGTTTGACCATTTATTAATAAATATAGAGAGCATAAATCAAATTAAATAACTAATTATAATTTTTCAAAGATTATTCGAAAGCACACTTGAAGCATTAGGTTATTGATCTCGTCATACTTCAAATCCAACTTCAATCAAACCGACTAGATACATCTATTTAAAGTCATTGAAACTCAATTAATTTATAATCAACATCTTAGAAGCCCATTGATAAAAAATCTCAAAGAATCCAAACAAATTAAGGGAGTGAAATAATCCAACTAGGGGTACAACTAGGATGGCTTCATACTTGAATCAAGATATAGATCAAGGATAAGCCAATCAAATGGTGAAGCCCAATGGCCCTATATCAATCAGTTTGGATAATTTTATATCATTGAAGATCAAAGTAGGATACAAGTTGAACACTGTAATTGAAGATGACCAAATGTAATAGAATCTCATAAGAGTCAGAGTGGAAGCTAGTGCACCGTCTGACAGCGATGGTCAAGGAATAATTTAATCAACTAGCTTTATCTAATCAAGATTACTTAAAATATAATAATTTAATAGAGATTAACAAAGATTAGATTTAACAAAGATTAGATCTCATGATACTCAACAAAATTTAGATGATGAGGGTATGTTGTCCAACTGAAAGAGCGGTTTAAATCTCTTATTGAAATCAACTCTGATTCAAAGCAATAAGTTGGGTTTACTAGATTCATAAATCATATAAAAAAATATCAAAAGAGAGAGAAATTTAACAAGATAGAACAGAGCTAATAAAATGACTCCATCCGACAATCCAATCGGTTTAATCAAGATGATTTAATGAAATCATAATTGAATTGATGTATGGATAATTCAATAAAATCATAGATAATCAAATTTAATGGCATCCAGATTTGACCAAGGTGGGTGCCAGCATGCTACTTGGTGACCACGATTTTGAACTCTCTAATTGGGATCGAATCAAATCATTAAAAGAAATCCCTTCACTAGTTAATCTTAGAAAATGACTTTTAGAGAGAGAAATCCATCAAGAAGAGAAACAGTTAGAGAGAGAAATTTTAGGGAGAGAAAGTAGAGAGAGAAATGATATTTTCTAGAGAGAAAGTGGGGATTCAAAGTCAGAGAAGGGAGGGAGGAAAGAGAGAGAAATTCTCTCTCTTCTTTTTTTTTCTTTTCTTTTCTTTTCCCTTTTTTTCACTGGAACAGAGGACTTACATCCTCTCTTCTTTAACAGAATAGGGGACCTTTCTTCCCCTATTCCCGATGCTAAATGGTCCTCCTCTTGGCTGGCAATGCTCTTGGCTAGAGAAGCAGGCCATGACAGCAATAGGTGATCCTAGTTCGACGACCAACGACAGTAACTAGCAGTGGAAAACCAAGAACAAAGTATGGAAAAATAGGGGACTTGTAATCAGATTATTCTAGAAATTTTTCTGCAAAAATTTGGCAAGGATCCATGCTTTAGAAGCCATAAAAGATTGAGGAGAAATAATTAAAGAGATTTACCTGATCTTTGAAGGAAATTAATTTGATTTCTGACAATAGAAATAAAACCAAGCTGTTGGCAATCTAGAAGAAAAGAAGAGGAGAAGGATGCCGAACTTATGATTTTTCGGTAAGAAAATCAAAGGGTTGAAAGCCTTTAAATAGATTTCAATGGGAGGAATTTTTGATTGATTTAAACTTGGATTTCTGTGAATTTTTGGATCTCCAAATCAGAAGAGAACTCTTTCGGGAGTTCTCCGTGTATTTCCTGATTGCCCACAATGAATCCAATTTCCACATATTTCCAGAATGTGCAACACATGTGCTTGCTTATTCTCATTTTTTTTGGGTCTGGTATGATTTGGGGCTGGTATTACACTCCTCCATGTCGACCTCCATGGACCCACCCTCCTCCTTTACAGTGGCTTCCTCCATCTCCATTTCTTCTTCATAGCAATTCCTTCCATTTAAGCAAGAGGTATTTCTCTCCATTAAGAGGAAAACTAGTAGCATTTATTGACAGGTAAATGATTGGACCATATTAAAATATATCGATAATTAAAATGATCAGTTTAATATTTTTTAAAATATAAAAGGTGTAATTGAAATTTGATAAAAGTTGAGTAAGTGATCCTATAACTTTTTTCTTTGTTTATAAACCATGCATTCACCTTCTTCCTCCTTCAAATTCTATGAAGGCCATTTCTTGCCACAAGGCCAATAGGTTGATCATGTAGAGCAACTTATCTTCAAATGTCATCACCTTCATCAATATGGCCCGTCATCTGAAAAAGGATGGTTTCATGGAGGACATGAGGAAGATGTTTGGTGAAATGCATGAAGGGGACTTTGTCTTCTGAACTTCGATGTTTGAAGCTAGGTGTCGATGCGATCAACATGGAAGCCATGGGAGCATAGGGGGAGGGTACAAAGCGAGCCATCATCCTTGAACTCGAGGAGGCATAAGGTATGGTCCTTGTTAATGGTGGTGATGTGTTTGGCCTTGGACTTGGACAAGGGAGAAAGGGAGGCTCTTGATCACCAAGATGTTGAGATATCATTCATAATTCCTCGCCATTCCATGAATAAGGGAGTATGGTGTTGTTCAGAAGATCGTGGATTTGAAGTAAAGGAGCAAAGAGTCATATGTCTTACTCTCAAGCATGTATGCTAGAGTTTATTTTAAAATAACATCTTTTCTTGTGCATTGAAAGTAGTTTTGTTTTGAAACTTCAACCATTTGGTTCTAGAATTAGGAGTCGCTTTATTCCTTTTCTCGTGTATTAGAAAGAAGTTTGAAACTTTGACAGGCTACATTTCCTTTATGAAGAGTCACTTCTTTTCAATTCTATATATATGATGCACTCTGACAAATTTGAATAACTTCTTCTCTCTTTATTCCTACAATCCTTTTCTTTCTTACTCTCTATCTTGCATACAGACTCTCTTACAAATTAATAGGTACAAGTATTGGTGTGCTATACTTTAGAATGCAACCTAAAGTATAGACACTATACAGATATTAATTGTTTCCTAAGGATAATAATTTTCACAAAATCCATCCACATAGTGGGCAATAATTGTCTATAAGAAAGTACCCTAAGTAGTGCACTTAGCCCAATTTTATTTATTTTAGTTTTGAAGTTTTTCTGATTCGTATATAAGAAGTTCTCCAACAGTTTAACGATAATTATTTTCCCCTACAGGAGCTATCCCTATGACAATCAAGGTTCCTACACATGAAGTTGAACTTTTTGATCAACCTAATGGACGACACAATTTCAAAAGATGACTTCTCAAAATCCATTTTCTTCTTTATCATGCATTGTGACAACAAGGCATCTATTCATCTTGGCAAAAAAGATTCACAAGTAAATAGAAACATATATCATCAAGAAGATATCGTGATATTAGAAAACTAGTAAAAAAGATATAGTCATCTTAATTAGAATATTTACCAACTGATGAGATGCTATTTGATCCTCTTACTAAAGTCACATCATAAGAAATATATAGAAAACTTTGAGAGAAATTGGAATTTACTGGTATAGTGAGATTACTGTCGTTGTAGCCTATCCTTACTAGTGATGTCAGTTGAACATCCCCAGCCAAGCATTCAAAGAATTTAACCACATATGCGTTCAATTAGATTTGTAATGAGGTTGTACTTCCTAAGTATATTAAGTCTTTGAAATTTGATATTTTAAAGTAAATTCTATCTCTATGATGTAATATACTCTCTTTTGTATGAATTGGAGGGATAGACTTTTAAGTATTTAACAAGCCCATAGACCTATATGTTGGAGTGAATGAAAGCACTCTTGATAAATTTACTTATGTTAATGGTCAAAGTCACTTTCTATTGACTTAAATGGTAAAGTCATAGAGTCCTTTATATAGGATAAATTGTGGTCCATTAAACAATATCAAGGTTTGATCTTCTTATTCCCAGAGCTTGATATAATATATTCAAACTATAGGTTATGGGTTTTCTACCTATAGCATTCCATCATACTAACACTTAATTTATTAATATTAATATTTTGTTTATTTTGACAATGATGATAGGTTGTTAGAGTTTATTTTCAAAATAATACCTTCTCTTCTTATTGGTTGGAAGGAGGGTTGTTTAAAAATTTTTACCTACTTATGTATGTTTTATGATGAATCACTCCTTTTCAATTCTATATATACGATGCACTGCAGAAGATTTGAATAATTTTTTTTCCCCTTCATTATTACAATCATAGTCTCTCTCTTTTACAACCATACTTTCTCTTACAAACTAACAAATGTAGGTATCTGTATGCTATTTGTTGGGATGCAGCATAAAATGTAGAAAGTGTGCAGACTTTGTATATTAGGGACAATAATTTTCATAAAATCTGCAGACAAATTGGGAAATAATTATTCTTAAGAAAGTATATGCCTAGGCCAAATTTATTTATTTCTATTTTTATAGGTTTTCCTGTTTTGCGTACGCGAAGTTTCCCAATAATGCATGCTTGCTGGAATTTTATGGGGAGAGTTTGGAGACTAGGAATTTTTTTGAGAGGGATGGGAGTAAGAAAGTAGCAGGCTGAGTTGGATGCTAGTGAGGAACAAGAGATGCAGCTTTGTTGATGGTAACAGAAGCAATCCTTCTGCAGTTCTAGTTTATAAGATATTAGAAATCCTCCTCTCCTCCCTCTTTACTTTAGATACCAAGGGCATTTTAGAAATTTCAGCAAATTCTATAATTCACACGAAAGTCATGTGAGTTTTTTGCCGAAAGTTGATTAACAGAGATGGATGGAAAGATTAGATTGAACAAATTGTAATTGGTTAGCCACATTAAGACGTTTTAAATATGAAAGGATCTGAATGAAAAATGTGAAACTTGATGAAGATTTAGCACATACGTACGTTAATTTTGACTGCAATATTAGCTTAGTATCCAAGGTGCCATGTGCTGATGCAGGCCCATAGCTAGGAGTGGTTACTGGTTAGACAGGTCCACCGCTTTGTTGGTGGACCAGTCTAACCATGGAGCAACACGTACAAGGATAGACAAATGGGAAATGAGTATAATACATGTGCTTCTGTGTATATTGCTTCGTCATTAGATGGTCCATCAACTCGGTGGTGGATCTGGTCTATCAAAAATAAATCGTAGCTGGAGACCAAGTAGCGGGTGCTCTTAAGTGCACGGTAATCACGGCCAGGCGGGAGTTCGCGGCACTAGCGGACGATGGCAGTGACTGCAGCAAAGATGGCGAGAGTGCATGTGGGCATGTTTAGATGACAGACCATCATAATGCTAAAGTTGGGGTAGTCCAGAGTTGGGATCATTGGAGATGGGACAACATGAACTTCTACTCCCTCTTTACTTTATATTCCAAGGATATTTTCAAAAAATTCGGCAAATTTTATGATTCACATGATGGTGATGTGAATTTTTTGCTGAAGGTTGATTAATATAGATGGACAGAAGGGATAGATTGAAATGAAATATTAATTGGTGGACGACATTTGGACATTTTGAAAAAAATGGAAGGATTTGAGTGCAAAACATGAAAACTTGAGAGAATTATGCTGTATTGTTTGTCCATTTTCTGGCAGTATAAGATCAGTATCCAACCAGCCATGTGGCAGAGAGGCCCACAACCAGAAGCCCAGTGGCAGTGCAAGTACTTTCATGTGCACGGCAATCTGGCCTTCAAAACCGTGGGCGTGGAACACCGCCTGCAAAGTGAATCCATGATAATAATTGGAAGATTAGGTGGAGCCCTTACCCTCACCATGATCCTACAATGTCGCATGTTTCTTCATTCCAAAAAAAAGTTATCATCACCTCCACTAAGAATTATTTGACAATCTCATATAGGTGCCAAAAACCCAGCAAGCGTCTTTATGAATCACCAATTTAGGACTACCATGTCGTTTCCATTGACAGTGATAATTGAGAGCATACTTTGTTGGGAGGAATTAGACTTTGCATCTCAAAATGAAAATGAGTGCCCCCCATTCTGGCCCTGTAATTGGAGGAGTTCTATTCTTATTAGGGTTGGCAATCAGATCGGATCAGATCATAAACGGATCAGGTCATAAATAGATTGGATCAGAAAATCATCAATTCAAATCCGATCTGTTTATTAGATGGATTAAAAATTCAAACATAAAACCGATCTGTTTATTAAACAAGTAATCCGACCCGACCCTTAACCCATTTATTAAAGAGATCAAATTAGGTTAAACGGGTTAAACAGATTGTGTTAAATGGATCAGAAATAGGTTAAAAGGTTTTAAACAGGTTAAACGGATCTTAAATTGGTTAAACAGATTAAACAGATCGAGTTAAATAGGTCAAAATAAGTTAAACAGGATAAATGGGTTATCTGACTCAACCCGACCTGAATATTAAACGGGTTAAACGGATCAGATATCTAAAATCTAAATCCGACCTACTTATTAAACGGGTTAAATGGGTTGATCCGTTTATGACCCAAATCCGTTTAGCCTAAATCGAAATCTGTTTATGGCGGATTAAATACGGGTTGGATTGACGGGTCGGGTCATATTTTGCCAGCCTTAATTCTTATTGAAATTTCGGAGAAAATGAGGATGTCTCGATCTATCAGAATGCAATTCCGACTATTTTTCAATATTTACATTTCATTCCAATTTCAATCACGAACCAAAAGTAGCAGGGAATATGGCCATTCTCATTTTCACTCTAGATTATTTTGATTTTGATTCCGGTTGTGGTTGGAACCAAATGAATCCTAAAAGTTCTTCAGTAATAAAATCCTTTGTTCAATCCTTAGAAAAATAAGAAGAAAAAGCTTTGTGTAAAAGTAGCATGATAAGCATGAATTAGAATGCATTGAGATCGATCACGGGGGACTAATTAATTGGATGTTAGGTTAGAGCATGTTCCACAAAAAAAGGTGGTGCGAAGATTAGATGACAATAGGAGACATGAGAGGCTAAATTACTGGTCTGGCCAGATGGGATGTTGTGGAGGAACCAGACAAGTCGGTCATGATCATGAGGTACTTGCCGACATACTACCCTGGCTCCTTTCTTGATGCATACGAGGCTAGAGCCTATTCCATAGTGACAAGAGAGAGGCTCCACGGGTGTGACATTTGTGTGGAAAACTTTAGGAGTATTATCTTAGAAATTATCTCTATAATCATTGATTTTTTATAAGAAAGTTGCCTTAAATTCGTTATATATATATATATATATATATATATATATATAT
>KE504799.1:813320-848637 GCA_000441515.1 Elaeis oleifera | reverse complement strand
ATATATATATATATATATATATATATATATATATATATATATGTGTGTGTGTGTGTGTGTGTGTGATATTGCAGTAATCTGCCATTTCTGCATCTTGTGTAGAATTATCAGATAACTACTAGATTTAGAGACATTGTAGATCCCCTAAGAGTATTGACGGTGAATTTTGATGGTTCAACGAAAGAGCATGCAGAATTGATGCTAGTTCTGTGACTCGTGACAGCCTAGATCGTCTCATTCATGAAAGTCATAAGTTACCTAAATGCTCTATCTCATAAGTTATCTAGATTCTCTGACTATGGTATCTGGGCTTAATGAGCAGGAGCTTTGAACCCATTACTTTAGAATGCATAACAAAGAGAAATTCTTTGTGCACCGCGGGCGGTGTAGAACGGTGATTGGTTTCCGCATTGGACCGATGAATTTTTCTTTTTTTGCCGCACGTTGCATCTTAGTTCCGTACATGAATCAATCACCGTAAGCGGTGCACGCGGTTCTGCACCATCCCTGATACATCAAGAATTTCTCCTATAACAAATGAGGAGAGTGCGCGCATCGCCCGCGGTGCACAAAAAATTTCTCCTATAACAAATGAGGAGGGCTTGTTGGGCTTATAGAGGCTTCTTGATAGAATGAATCTGGTGGCAAAACTGACTGGCATCACGAGGACGAGAAGCGGATGCTAATTGGGCGAAGGTTGAGTCTTTTCCAGCAAAATTTTTACATCGTTGGCAGTTGATGCTTATGGAACTTGTTTGTAAAAGCTTAACTTGGGCTTGCCTCCTGTTTTGTACTGAGAAAAAAGAAAAAATGGACAGGGGACCCAAATATCTATAGGTGGCATGCACGTGTCATGGCCTCAGGTTGTATCTTTCATGCGAAAAAAATGATCAGCCTTCTTCCGTATCAATATCAACCATTAGATCATGCAATGGTTACTTCAAAATCTATACAGATGGTGGAACAGAGAGATCAGAACTGAGAGATCGGAGTGCTCTGTGATCTGCACAAGATGCAATCGGATCGTTCAGTTGTGAAACAACCAATCGTTCTTCCGCATTCAACCCGTTCCCACACGGAAGTTTCCAACTTTCCTTCGGACAAACGGCTATTGAACAAATGCATGATAGACGGCTAGACTGGTGGCGTCATGAGACCAGGCTTAACCCATTGAAAAGCTACTTTTTCTCACCAATAAATTGGCATGAGAATCTTGGCTCTACAAAGGCGGTGGAATTGGTTCAACGCATGGATGTTCTTTTGAAAGAACAAGAATCGTTTTACCCAAAAAAAAAAATGCAACAAGGAATGTATTGAAACCAATAAAGTTATTACCAGACGATCAAAACGCAGACCATTCTTCATACTTTTTTTTGAAAAAAACACCATGGCTTAATTGCATACCAAACATGTCTTTTGAATATAGGAGGTTTGAGAACTAGGGATTTCCATCTTGGCATCACACTTTTCAACTTTCCACAAAAGTATAATTTGATTACCAAACATCAAGTCTAATGCAAGGAATAATATAAAGGAGTGTAGCAAATGGTCATATGCACCCTAACATGCTGTTGGGAGGGATTTACGGGCAGGTACTCTTGAGTCAAGATCTTTCTAACTTGAATGTGAAACAAAAGTACCATAGTATGCTGGACTCGGTCAATCATGGTTATCATACAACATTTGGACAGGCATGATTGAAAACCAGAACTTTCATACACGAACCGGAGGGGATCCAAACTCTATACTCCTCATCTCAAATTATCAAGGGTATAGAAGTTTTCCTTATATGTGCAAATACCATAACTTTCATCAAAAAATATATTGTTATAACTTACAAGATCCATCAAATAACTTAGAGCATGATATTGTTTTTCACAATTTCAGGTTTTCTGTTGGATTTTTTTTTTTACTTGAGCTCAAGTCATTAAATGTTAATTGATACCCTAAATTAATTTCACTTTGAAGCCATCATCTCCTATTTCCTCAAGATTTCGATGGTAGTGTGCACCACAAGGAAAGATTCTAGCAGGTGGTGCCTAAGTTTTTGATTCTAACATTCTAATGACTCAACCATCTGGCACATAGAAAGAATTGATGTATGCTATGCGGACTTTGAGAGTCTCTCATATTTTTCGAGAGAAAGACTCATCTATAGTAGTGAAGTAGTTATCAATGATGGTGCTAGATAATGTGAATCACCATGCCTTCAGTTTATGACTGTTGGCTAATAGCGTCTAGCCTTCCATCCTTTGAAGTTAAATATATTTATAGGAAAGCCAATAGTGTTGCCATCCTTTGAAGTTAAATATATTTATAGGAAAGCCAATAGTGTTGCCAACTGAATGGCGGTTTATATAGCTGATCACACAGTGGCTATAGCATGGAGCTTTTCTTTTGCTGTTCCATCCAAGCTGTTTGACCTTTGTACTCCAACCCTTATGTGAGAGATGTATAATACTTTCATCTTACACCAAATAAAAATATTAATAAATTTAAATATTGTTGGAAAAACCATATCCTAATAATCATGGATTCAGCTAACTTGGAAGAACGTCTTTTAGTTTCCTCATAGTTTTGTCGGCATCAACGCAACTTTACAGCATGATTCTGACAAACGTGGCAGTGTTACAAGAAATTCAAGCACCTTTCTATGAAATCCTTGACACGAGGCAATACAAGTTGGGACATGTTACAAGTTGGACCACGCCCAGGTAGGCCAGCCAAATCCCACGGTGGATAACACGCCACATTAACTCTTGTATTCCCCGAATTCCCGATTACGTATTATCCACCGTGCACGTGCTCCGAGATTTGCGCTCCAGGCAATTCTTTCTCCTTCAATGGAGCCGCCCAAGTGACGTGGCTGCCAAAGTTTAGCCGTGAGGACGAGGTTTCCCATAAATGCACCCCGGCTTCCTTTGTTCTCCCACCCGTTCGTTGGGTGGAGGTCATCGGCTGGACGAGAGGCTTTGTCTCGGAGCGGTCAGTCCAAGTGGGACAACTCGGGTAAGAACCTCCAGCCCAATGATTGAGGAACTTATTAAATAGATCAAGTATGGTGGACCTGTCTGATGTTCACTCGCTATGTCATCCTTCTTATATTTAAGCAATTCAAGGTCACAACATGGATGAGAATTCATCCTGCTATCCATCGCATACTAACTTCATGATTTGGATTGATCCACCGAACATGACCCATCTAATAATTTTTTCAGTGATTGGATAGGTGATGTCACAGTACTTTTCTTCTTTTTAAAAAAATATTAAGATAAACAAAATTTCAAAAATTTTGGATTGTATAACCACCGTTGATTAGTGTTTATATTCAGGAGTGCCTCTGTGAGACCTAAAGTTAAATATTAAAATATATATTTTTTATTAAAATTTATATAAATTTTTTATTAAAATTTTTCTTTTTGCATCACACTACGTCGCTGAAAGTCACTTCAAGGTCTATCAGACTCAAAAATATGCAATAGCAAATAAAGGAGAACACAAAAAAAAGCAAGTAACTTCACCCGTAAGTTAAATCGGTGAAAAATCAAAATCTCTTTGTAACAACAGAACTCCAACTTGAGCACGCCATAAAACAATCCGCAAACCCTTGATAAACCTCAAAACCGGCTAAAAAATAAATCAAAAAATGAAATCCTACAAACCACATGGTGCTTCCACTAGATGGTTACATCAGAAACCCATGAGGAAAAGCAACAAACAATAAATCAAGAAAGACCGGCAAGATCGGACATAGAAATCAACTCATAGAATGATTCAGACATGGGAAAACCAAAACACATAAAAAGAACAAAAGCACAAGAGAAAAAAAAAGAAAGCATACGGGCAGTGACCGTAGAGGTCGGCGAACTCGCCGAAGCAGAGTCGCCACCCCTTCTTCCGAGGACCCTCCGATTTCAGCTCCTTGCAGTGGGAGTTGAAGCAGATCTTAGGCGCCGGCACTGCTGCCACCGACGAAGTTGATGCGATGGAGACAGACGAAGATGAAGCCCGAGGGACAGCCAAACCAAACCTTAGAAAAGCTCTCGATGGGCATCATGCGTGATTTCTTCTTCTAATCATGAAAGGAGAGAGATAGATGAGTGAAGAGAGACATCTTTATTTCTTCAGCCGCATTATCTGTCGCATGTGTCGCGACTTGGGAAGAAAAAATTGACCGTCGCACCTTCCACCTTCCTTGCCATTGCTTAGCTGCCGGAAGCCCAGAACCCTCCCGCCACTGGAAGCCTGGAACTCCGCCACCGCCTTAAGATGCCCCTCAAGCCTGGAATGTCTGCAGTTGAAGATCAGGAGACGCCCCTCAAGCCAGACCGCTGCCGTCAGACGAGTCCGCATCCTCTCCATCGACGACAGTGCCGTCAGTGCCTCCGATGCCTCCTCGCCGGTATCACCCTCGACCACCTCGAGGCCTTCCTCTACAAGCTCTTCGGTGACCCACCGTTCGGATTGCCGACTTCTTGGCCCGCGGCCCCGACGGGCACCCGCTCTTCTCCACCGATAATGCCCTCTGCCTCCTCACTAAAATCACTTCCAAGTCTTATGAGGTCGTGACTCTCATCTCGCCGTCTCCAACAAGAAGACGGCCCTGATAAATGTTAGGGGTGGATGGCTCTCGTCTCGCCGTCTCCCATCTTGCCGTCTCCGTCTCCAGTGCCGTTCATCTTCTCATGGGTGAATGGCTGAATGCAGTGAAGGCAGATGGCCGGGAGACTTGAGGACCTAAAGCAAGAGTTTTGATAGCCTTGCCCTTAAACCGGCCCTGTTTATATCTCAGTAAAAATCCTAGACCACAAGTCTCCGTTACACAACTATCAAGAGATCGAATCAAAAATTTAGCTGGCAACCTTGAGCACCATCATGCTAACAACCTAAATAATAGCTGCTACTATAGTTTTGAAAGGCTGTGATCACGTGAGACATATATTAGATGGATAATTTACATAGCGATCCTTGTTAAATAAGTACCATTTCTAATATTGATGTTTTGATGTTTCATTTATCTATATCTAAAATTTTAATATCTTTTAGTATAAAAATATATTAGTTAGATGAACCATGATATAGTTAAATAATAATAATATTTTATTCTTATTATTTATGATTTTGTTGTAACCGATCATCACATTATCATTATAATAAAATTGAGTCAAAGCTCAAAATGAATAAATAATAGCCGTTATTGTGAGCGAAGTAGTCAGCTGCAACATAAGATGCATCCACCAAGGATCAAACTCAAAATCAATTATTTATTTATTTTTGGTAGAAGAACTCTCAATTATTATGCAGAAGGTGTACAAACCTTAAATCATTATTTTGTTATTAGGACAAAAATATCTTAGAAAATACATTTAATTACTAAAAGGAAATGACTATTAAAATTTTGATCACAGAACTTAAAGCTCTTGTTCCTAGGGCCACTTTGTGATGGATTTATGAAGGGCTGAACAACTTGTTGAAAGCTTTGAAAATGGGCACTGAAGGGTCATTTTCGGGACAAAATGGTGAGCAGCGCCTATACGAATAAATAGGTTGCACCCATAACTCACGGTGTGAAATCGCCCGGTGCGCGAATAATGTCAACTGGTGGACGTGGATTTGCGAGCACGTCAAAAGATCAACGTCACCCATGTGGGTACAGTCACCACCAATGCCGTTATCACCTTTCCAACTGAAACCTAATGCTCATTTAAGCACAACAGAAAAAAAAGTTATATATTTTTAATGGTAGATAACGCCCACTGACCAACTTGTACATATATGTTTCAACTTTCTTTTGTGAAAGAATAATGGGACCTTCACCAATTGTAGTTATGCAAGCTAAACACTTGAAAATAAACATTATCAAGATTAATTTGAGCCCAAATTCTCCTTAGCAAATCAATCATACCTAATTTTTGTTACTCTTCTATTAACCGAGCTATACGAATGTAGTCTAGTGTCCAATATTCACAATTATACTCTGGATAATTCTGGCAATTGATATAATGTAAAATGAAAAATCGGCAAACAAAGGCTTATAATGAAACTGCTTCTAAGTAGCAGGAATAGTATTACGATGCATTTCTAGCATGAAGGTTGATTAATTACTCCCACAACGTTCTTCATAAATGGTTGTGATCAGGAAAGATGTTGTTTACACTTTGAGTGACCAATGTTGGTGTTTGCATGCTTATCTCTATTTGATAAAATACAATCAAACAACATGCTAGATGTTTCTGAATATTTAGCTCAATAAACCTAATTGTAGCACCAAATATGATGGTCACTAGAGTGCTTCAACATATTATATTATGGTATTAATGTTCTTTATAACAAATTGTAATATTAAAACATTTGCTAAACCTACATTTAGCCTCAAATTAGTTTCACCTAAATCCAACCAACCTATTCAATAGGTCTAGCCAACTGGAGGTTTTTTATGCAAGATGATATTATGCCAATCAACTCCATGCTGCTGGAACCTCTTCGACGCAGATAGGATGGATATGCTCTCTTGAAACATCTTAGTATTTGGGTATATTATTTTCAATAGGCAACAAAAGTTCTTAGGCCCTGTAGTCAGAAAGAAACTTCAAATTTCTTGACAATAGCTTGAAATCACAAGGCATCTTGTTGAATAAAATTTGCATCACGTTCCTAGCAATGATTACCAGGACTTTCTCTGCACTCCTTTAATGCCCAGCCAAAAACCCTTCGCACATTTGGTTGTAGAGGCAACCAATACTTGCCCTTTTAAACTGTAACAACGGTTCAACAACGGCCGTAGACCGACCAAAGTCATAGATGGCTGGCAGTCTTTATTAAAAAGCAGCAACGGAGATAAAATATGGTAAAAAGAAAGAAATTTTGGTGTGGAACTTTGTCTAAATTTGTTGAGGTCAAAATCTTCCTTTGCTCTTCTTGCACGTTCCCTCACCAAGACTTTTGTTTGCTACTGTTCGTTTAACTCCCCAACCACCTCTACCCACCATCAATATAATACTCACCTCTCTCTCTCTCTATCTCTACCTGCATTTGTTCTCTTTACTTTGGTTGTGTATATATAACTACTTTAGGGCTCTTCCCTGATGTGCAAGCCCACCATCTCTTCACACATATGATGGAGGAATCAATCCATTCTTCTTTGAATAGGTCTCTCTGCTCCAAGGAAGGGGCACCTTCTTCTGAGGAAAGTGGTTGGACCATGTATTTTGAGGACTTCCTAGCATCAGAGAAGAGGGAAGAAGATGGTTGCTCTTTTAGCATTGAGGGAGGATCTTCTATCATCTCTGATGCCGCTTCATGTGTTGCATGGAAGCCTTTGGCCGGAAGCAAGGTCACAAAGAGCTGCAAGAAGCTCAGCTTTAAGAAGAGGAAGGCGGGTGGGACCTTGGATGAGGATCCTTTGGAAGATACTGCTAGCTCTCCTGTTAATAGTCCCAAGGTTAGAAGAACATATGTTCTAATTTTGTTTCAGTGCTTTCTGATTCTAAAATTGATATGAGTCTTCTATTTTTGGTTTAGATGGTTATTTTGGTTGATTTTGGTGTAGGTTAGTTATTTGAATCACTCAGATGTGCAACCAAGGGAAAAAGCTGATGATAATAAAGGGATTCCTCAGGTAACATAATTTGTCGGTGTTGATACTTTTTTTTCCCACTTTTAAGTGAGAAAGAAGGTGTCTATTTTTTTTGAACAAATTTGATATTCTTGTTGTTGTCCTCGTTATTTTGTTTTCATTGGCTTGAATTAATACCAAGTTTTCCCCTCTTTGGTTTGTAGGAAGAAGCTGTTGGTTGTGGGAATGGCTTAGAGCCGAAAAGTAATATTGTAAATGATTTGGGTTTTGTTGAGGGGACCAATGAATGTACAGAACTGAAGAAAAGAGGGCTTTGCCTCGTTCCTTTGTCCATGTTAGTAAACTATCTTGCATAAATCTTCCAATCAAATATATCTTTCTTTAAAAAAAAAAGGGAAATTCCAATCAAATATATGGAATCCCCCCTCTCTCTCTCGCTCTCGCTCTCGCTCTCGCTCTCGGTTTGCTCATATATCTCTATCTTTGTAGTCTAAAATATATCATCACATATCAATGGCTGCGGTTGGTAGCATGATATTGAAACCTTAACTTGAGAATCCCCTATTTAATAAGCAAAAGGTGCAGAGAAGAAGAAGCCACATGGTAAGAAGTAGTTGAGAAAATAACCTCTCAAAAGGTACTTGTTAAAACCAAATGCCTAAATGAAAAGGCATGAAAGCCTAGTTTCTATAGAAACGTCAATGAGCGTCATATTCATGGCTCTTCATGCTCCTCTTACATTGTTTATATCTGTAATTCCCATGCTCCTCCTACATTTTTTATCTTTGTTACTCTAGTGGATTGTAGTAAGAGTATGTCTTTTGATGTCAATGTAGCACTAAATGTTATGTGTACGCCTGATAGCCAATTCAAGCCTACATGGAGTGTAATAGTTCATTTACCTTTAGCCTCTCCATGTCATTGGCATACTGGACCAATGGAGATGAAGACCAGATCTTTTTGGAAATAATGAAGACCACATCTGAAACAAGAGATTGTGTCATTCAAACAGCTAGTGATGACAGCAAGCCTTATCCCATTTATTTGGGGTCAGCTTTGAGTTTTGCTTTTTGTTTCACTCATGTAGAGGGCCATATCATTTATTCAGGCACGGGAAAGGTGTCATCAAGAAATCACCCTCAGCTTAAAGTACACATGCTGCTTCAAACACTCTACCTCTTTTCTTCTCTTTTCTATTTTTGAAATACATTGGGAATGCAACCAGTTGGACTCAGACTTGGGACATCTCCCCGGAACAAGTGCTTAGGAGAGGGGTGCCAGCCAACAGACCCAACTCCGTGGCCTACTGCAAACTAATTGACAAACTATATTGCCAATGGCAATAGTATTCATCTTCTTCTTTGCCTTAATATGAGCATAGAAGTTTTCCACAAACACATAGCTTCATGATGCTCTTTGTCAAGACCTTGTTTCAAGTCTAACATTATCTCCTTTTCTTCTTCCCCCAGTATAGCTCAACGTTTACCATGACCATACTAAGAAGTATCTTCTTGTGACTCCATGCAAGATCCAGTGAGAATTTATATCTCAGTAAATCTCTTGCATGTTTCAGTGTCCTTAAGCCAAATCTGCCCTAATTCTAGTAGAACAGATGAAAATGCACTCTTCCAGAATATCCCAAACTCCGGAATCTAGAAGACAATTCAATCAATCATGCCAGTTGGAAACCTTAGATGAAACCAACATGTTTCTACCAAATCCAAGGATGATTTGTTCAGATTCCCTTGATGTCAATAAGCCAATTAATTATGCAATTGTTGGCATGTATACTGTGCTGCAGTTGAGAATTTAATCAAGCCGACTCTATTAGAATATCTTAGAATCTAAAACCTTCTCTATCCATAACCAAATCGATATTATACTTTAATAAAATAATAATCAACACAATAAGTCAGCCTCTTGCATGCCTCACAATATATAATTATATATAAGAGATGTCCAGAAGAGAAGACCCCTCCATGTGCAGCTCACTAAGGCAGGTGAGTACAAAAATAAACTTTGCAATCTAAAGCTTGAAAGATATCTTCCATCAAAAAAAAAAGGTACTTGGAAGATATCCGGCAGGAATTCCTTGAATTATATATTCAACTTGAACTCCATTTGGAAGCATTGTATCAAACCTTTCCATCATTCTCCATCCATGTCCACTATCATATATTTTTTGCATAATAATCTACTTGGTTTCGTAAGTAATCAAAACATTAGGTCCAAACTAATAAATAGAAATCATAGTTCCTTTATGCAAACAAGAGAGGATAGATGAATGTCGAACAAAATGCGGCAATAAATATGCATCGAGGAGTGGTCCAATAGCTTTTCACTATTACTCCATTGAATAATTTTATAGTGGCAGTTATTAGTTGTTACAACCATTATGGAAACCTAAGATCCCACCGCATTTACTTCTCCGGGCACACCACATGGTACCACTGGCTACATACCTGGCTTTCTCATTAACGTGTTCAAGTACTACCATGTTGATTCATTTGGATCCATCCCCCTAGAATATATATATCCACAAGATAGTTTGGTTAAAATTATATTTCTTTCATATATCTTAGGATCTAAATATCATGATTAGCTGTAGTGGTTATTATATCCTATAAGACTTTCCGTACACATTTAGGTATCATGGTAAACATAGTTACTGGCTCGAAGCTAAATCTTTAGTTTGCTTTGGTGATTTTTATGGCTGCTCTCCATAAAATGATATTTTGTTCTCTAACAATGCCCAGCTTGTCAGAACCTCATCTATATATGATGGGTCATTAGCATGGGGCACACCGTGCTGGCAAAAGCATAGAGAAAGGACTTTGGCAGGGACAAGCACGTGTGCTTGGATCTTGGTAGCTTTTGATGCTCATTTGTGCTCTACTGTCTTTGGTTCTTTCTTCTCTTCCTTTAATTTTGGTGGGGACTAGGATCCTTTGTTCATCTCTGAGTTATGTGGATGTCATCAACATCCTGTTCCCATGAACAAGTGAGAACATAACAATTAAAGGGGAGATGGGAAAGGAGAAGGAAATAGATAAGAAGATGGAAGGTGGGAAGGAGACACAAGGAGTAGCTGGCTTCATCTCAATCATTCCGCATCCAAATTATTGATAGATATGTAGGATCTGTGAAGACCATGTTTGTGGCTTAAGAATAAGATTCTGCCATATCCCTCCAAAAGAAAAAGAAACTTTCTAAGAGATCATTGATTATCTACGTAAATAAAAAAATCTTTCTTGTAATTCAATATGTTTGAAGATCATTTTCTCCGGGGGAAAAAAAAAGTCTGAGAACCAAAACCGAAATCACATATGGTAGAGTGAACTGCATTCACAAATTTCCATAGTATTATTACAGTAATTAGCATTCATCTTTTGATGTCGGCCAGCGGGGAGATGTACATTGTTGGGCACAAGGTTTCTACGTGCAAGAGTTTCGAAGTTTGCTTATTGTGGCAGAAAGCGGTCATGAATCTGTCCCGCCTTTTTGCCATCCACATGCTATCTAAATCTATGCGGTCCATGCAGAAGAATCTTTTAACCTCAAAAGACTTCAACAACCTAAAGCCATTAGATGTTGGTTTTGTCTATTTCCCGATAATTAGCTTGTTACTGGTATCTACCTTTTCTACTGCTTGATGACTCAAATGATTTAATGCCAGTCACTCCTCCAATATTGCTTTCCACTTTTTCTAGTATCAGTCAATGATTGAATATGTCCTTCACAAAAATCTGATATTGCAGTTCAAATTTATGCAAATTGACCACTTTGATTTCAAATTTTAGTCTCGGGCATTAAAAATCCTATCCCGACACCTGAATTAATTTGTGTCATTAAGTTGAATTTCTTGCTAAAAGGCAGCAATTGACCACTTTTCTTGAAATTTCAACCTTCAATATTTTGGTTCCACCTAGCATTAATAGAAGTAGATAAGAGGATGTCTTTGTTTCCACTCACTGGAATGGACTAGTTTCACAACATAAGTTCAAGAAGAAAGGAATGAGGAAAGAACTGCAATGTGATGGACAAAAATGTGATGGAATTGTGGACAAAGAAACCTTGCAGCACATTTGATGGAAGGGATATATCTATCAGAAAAGCTATATGAGTAAGGTAATTGATAGAGAAGAGAAGGATATTGGTTGATTTAGTTTAATGATGACCATGGCCAGTCCAATCCAAAATAAAGGTATTCGCAGAAACTGGTAAAAAAGTTTGGTGTGGTTGCTATGCTTGCTGTGGCAACTTAGAAATCGAAACCATCAGTTAGTTGGGATGTCATGTTGCTTTAATGGGCATGACCAACCCTTCATGGTCCTGTCTGGTTGAGCACACCCCACTGCTGCTAGGTATCAAAGCATGTCTTTCCTTTCATGCGTGGATGTAAAAGCCATCAATCTGTGGTGTATTATGAATGACTGCTGTCCAAGTCTTCAGTCTTGGCATTCATTTCCTACTAATCTTCACAAATGTCAATGGATCACGGGGTTTATAATGCCGGTGCATAATCTCATAATGTAGAGTTGAGTTAAAGTAGATTTGGTGGACATGCTTCTGCTGCATACTTGTTGAAAAAACTACAATCACATATATTAATACCATAAATTTTTTTCTCTTTATATAATATTGTAAATAACAACAATCTCTATGGTCTACTTAAGTAATTAATAAGCAAAAATAATCAAACAACCTAAAAAAAAAACACCATAAATCTGATATGAATTTTCATTATTTAAATAATAAGATTACCGTAGATTTTTCTAGATTAATTAGAGGTCACATAAATATAAAATCATTAAAAATAGAAATCTTAGCTCTCACCATAATTACAATCATCACTAATAAAATGGATTTCAACAATAAATAGGGATAGAGGACATATCTCTCCAAATATGTAGATGCTTGAGATAATTAATGAAGAAGATTTTTCAAAGCTCAAAATCGTTCAACTTATAGCTCTCGATATCAAGAACAACGTACTAAATTTAATTAAAATCGGTATATAATCAACCATCCCATCATCTGACAAAATAGTCCTAAAACTCATTTTTCGTCTTCTTCTCTATGTTGCTGCCGTCTGTTTTCGTGTTTGTTTTTTTCACACTGTCTGCTGGTTTCCGTGCCATGCTCCCCCATTTATCGCACCCAACTAGGCAACCAATACGAGTCCTATTTGGACTCTTTCTTTTTTTATTTTAATAGAATGTGAGTCCTACATGAGGAGGGACCACATCAACAAATCTCTTCCTCTCGATTCATGTGGGAGGTTCCACCAAATTCAAATGTGCGGTTCTCATGTAAGAATTTTATCTCCTTCTTCATGGCTTTTAATCACTTTCTTTTACTCATGATTCATGGTCTCTTGGTAGTGTTCAGGTTTTCCCTATCAGTCATCCTTACATACGATGAGAATATCTCTAAGACGGACGATGCTCTCTAGTAGGTCTTCTTAACTAAGACTCAATTGGTAGATCTAAAGGGGCCTGCTTAACATACTCTGCTGGTATATCATTATCCGATATGGGCTCATCAACTACATTACCATCATCTTCTTATACATCTTTCTCATTTTTATTATTCACCATGGTAAGAGGCATTGGACTCAGATCAATATACTTTCTAATGATAGATTTTGGTTTCTCAATCTTTTCAAAATCTTCAATAGTTTGATCTTCTAGAAACACAACATCTCTGCTACTAATAACCTTCTTATAAATTGGATCCCATAATCTGTAACCAAATTGTTCATGTGCATAACTCATGAAGATATACTATTTAGACTTTCCATCAAGTTTGGATCTTTTATCTTTAGGGATATGAATAAATACCCTACAGCCTAATATCCTTAAGTGATCATATGAAATATCTTTCTAATCTATACTCTTTCTGGCACATTACATTGAAGAGGAACTGAAGGAGAAAGATTGATCAAATTCACTGTGGTTCTTATCGCTTCATCCCAAAAAGATTTAAACAATTTAGCATAAGAGAGCATACACAAATTCTTCATAAATACTACGATTTATTCTCTTAGCAACTCTATTATAAATACACAAAAGAATTTTAGGAATAATTTTCTCAAGCATGATGCCATGATCTCTACAATATTTTCAAATGGATCGATGTATTCACCATCATTATCTATTCGAATATATTTTAGTTGCCTTTCTCTTTCTTTTTCAATACTAGCATGAAAATATTGGAACACATCGAGCATTTGATCTTTAGATTTTAAAACAAAAGCCTATATTTTTTAAGAATGATCATCAATAAAATTAACAAAATACATAGTACCACAAAGAGTTCTAGCATGTATAGTACAAACATTAGTATGCATTAAATCCAAAATATGTGATCTTCTATATGGAGGGAATTTATAAAATATAACTCTATATTTTTTATTAATTAAACGATCAGTATATATTTCAAAGATGTATTTTTGATAAAAAAGAGTTTCTTTTCAGCAAGAATGTCAAGTCCCTTCTTGCTCATATAGTCAAGCCGCTTATGCCATAATTCAGTGGAGAAATCTTTAACAATATTCACCTTTATCTTGCATAATTTGTTACATCATGTAAAGTATGCTTGATTTTTTCCTCTTGCTATCATTAGAGAACCTTTGGTGAGCTTCAATTTTCTTCATTGAAGTATTACAGTAACCTTATCATCAAGTATTCCAATGGAGATTAAGTAGAGGTCGATATGTGAAACATGTCTCATATTTTTAAGTAATAGTTGGCATCCAATACTAATTTTTAAGTAAATATCTCCCATGCCCACAAGCTTAGTTACTCCATCATTTCCACCCTGATACTATCAAAACACCATGAGTGTAAGATGTGAAGAAGTCATGCTGAGAAGTAATATGAAAAAAGACATCTAATTCAACAACCCAAGTACAATCATGGCATGTAAAATTTATAATATCATCATAAATAATGACGACATCAATATTAGATGTAACTACTACTGTATCTTTTTCTTCCTTCTTTTCTTCACCTCTCTCCTTTGATTGCTCTCTTTTAAATTTTCTGCACTCATTTTTCATGTCTTCTGGCTTGCCGCAATAAAAATATTTGATCTTTTTTCTGAATGTAAACTTTTTATTTGACTTATCATGACTGTTAAAATTTTGTAACTTTCTAGTTTTATTCCTCCCTCATTTTTTTATAATCAATATCTCTGACTACGTAGTCACACCTTGCTCTTTTTCTGAGTGATACAACTAGAGTTTTCCAACTATCAGGTAAAAATTGAGTAACAATAATATCTGAAACTCATCATCTAGCATTATTTTCATAGCAATCAATTGATTTATTGCATTCTGAAATCTACTTAGATGCTCGGCAATTAAATTTCTCTCCTTATACTCTATATTCACAAGCTTTCTGATCATGAATATTTTTTCTATGCAGTCTTAATCAGTGCATTAAATACGATATAAAAAATATTAAATTTTTATATTTAATCTATATTATTTTATATTTTATATTTTTTATATTTTTTCAAAATAATTAAATATGAAATTAAATTGTAAACCAACAATAATGACTTTCAACGCGTACAAATAAAGTTTGTGTTCAAATTCAAATATGTCAGGTACACGATATACGAAGATACATGAATGCATGGTCGGATCTAATAAATAAAAAAATAAAATAAAATAAAAAAGAGAAAGAAGAAAGGCAAGTGACTTTTTGGAGTTGGGACCCATGAGATTAAATGAAGCAAAGTAGGCGTTGTTGTTTGGATGGGACCCAGCAGAATTCGAATATGGGACTTTCCTGGAGCTTGGGTTCACGCGGTGCATGGGGAGCTCACAGCAAGTGGATTCAAACGGTGGTCTTGGCGCGGTTCACAGGAATGCCACTGGCTTCACGCGGGTCCGATCTAAGTGAAGATGGGAGCTGGCGAGTGCTTGGTGCGTGGGTCCGCGGGAGTTCAGGAGTGGGAGCGCTGGGCTTCGAGCGGGTTTGAGCGTTGGGTTTCAAATGGATGCGGGTCCAACAGCGGGTTGGCACGAGCGCATGCATGCGGGCGGTCACGCGAGGCTGGCAAGCGGTGGCACGCTGAAGCGGCAAGCGGATCACGAGCGCCTGGGACTTGGACGCCTCTGAGACGCGCGATGCAACAGCGGCCAGAGTTTTAAAATTAGAAAGAATCCGTAAATAACCAGGAGTTAAATACGGCTAAGACGAAGGGTTACGAAGGTTATAAAAAAAATTCAGAAAGAAGAAAAAATAGAGAGTAAAAATTAAAAAAAATTATTAAAAAAAAAAGAGGATGGCAGTCAGGAAGCTTTTTTTTTTTTATGGAATGATGCTTGTAGACATCATGTCATGTGTGGCTAAACTCTCAATTTTTAGAAGAGTAGATGAGGTTCTTTAATATTTTATTTAATTTTTTGTCATGTAATTAAATTTGATTGTAATGATTCTTCTTTTATGAATAAAATCTCTCTTTCATTACTTCAAGTATTGTGCTTCTTGATTGGATTATAATTTAGATCTTTGAATAGCCTATAGTTACGTAGAGACGAATCATAATCTAAGGATGCGATTCACGCTCAGTGAGATAAGCTATAATCAGGATCTAATTATAAGATATTTTATTATTTTATGATTTGATACTTAGAATAACCTATGACTACATAAGGATAGATCAAGGTATTACGATCTGTATCCAGCAAGATAGGTTATGATCGAAGATCAATCATAATTTTAATAATTATATAATAAAAATTAATTATATTTATTAAAAAAATCGAATCAAAATTCTGGGACACCTTTTTTGCTTGCTTATTAATTACAATTTCAATTTAATTCGAACTTTTGTTTCCTTTCAACTATAATCCCACTCTTAATTTCTTATTTTTAGTATTTGCAATCTAACTAAAATTCTTAAAAATCCTAATTAAAATGTGAACATAACTTCATTGATCTCTGTAGATTTGATCCTGATTCACCCTATCTATATAGTTTGAGTTAAGGTTTATTTTTGACCACCTACGACAGCGATCAAATTTTGACGCTGTTACCGGAGATTATGTTTTAATTGCTTTAAGTTTATAAAAATCTACAAAAAAAATCAAAAAAAATTATTTATTAATTTTTAAATTACTTTCTTAGTTAACTACTTTAATTATTTTAGCCCTTATTTCAATTGCTTTATTTTTCAGCTTCCCTTTTATTCTCTTGACCAATAAAAAAATTAAAAAATAATATTTGCTTATTTGCTTTCTACCTTAAACTCTTAGTTTATTTTTAGTGCTTTCTAACTTACCTAGTTTACTTAGTCAAACCTATATTCCTACAAAATTAATAAAAAATAAATAAATCTTTATACTTACACCTTATAATCTATTTAGGGAATTAGATATCTAACCATAAAATCTAAAAGGTGAAACAAATCAATTTAATCTTGATTGTGTGTTAATTCACCAAATTTGGACACCTTTCTTTTTGCATTACATATTTCTATAAAATATCTTAAGGACATCACCCATAAATAACATAAGATGGAGATTTCATCACCCTCCTTTGGCTCACAAATCACAATCTTGTATTTGCATTAATCCAAACCTCTAAATTAAAATTAACTAGATATCAGCCCTTAAGAAACTCGAGCTCAATCGGACAAGCGACCCTGAAAGTTGAACTGGGTTGGGCCTAGTTGATCAATTGGTGTCTAGAAAAGTAGTTCAGAGATTACGTCCCAAAGGAAGATGGTTACTTAATTGGCTCCGTTCACTTACCTGACCAACTTAGTTGGTGTCTAAGAAAAGCAACGGAAGAACCCCCACCAACCTTACACTTATCTAGTCAATTGGTTGGTTAGGTCCGCACTTGGAGTGCTTGATGATATACTTAGAACAGTAAAGAGCTATCTAGAACTAGAGCAACCCGTAGTCAGGATTGATTGAATCACTTGATTGCTAACTAAAAATATCAAACCTTACTAAAACTCTTTGCATCTACTTCTTAGATTGAGGGCTCGATAGGCTCTCACTTTTAAAACTTCTTTCATCCTTCTTTTTATTTATAACCTAAAACCTAAAATCTTATAAAATTGAAATTATCTGTGTTTGCTCTAAGGCATATATTGTAGGGTTTATGC
Source organism: Elaeis oleifera (assembly GCA_000441515.1). Classification (NCBI taxonomy): domain Eukaryota; kingdom Viridiplantae; phylum Streptophyta; class Magnoliopsida; order Arecales; family Arecaceae; genus Elaeis; species Elaeis oleifera. Next base: position 830,930 of record KE504799.1, on the reverse strand, counting down.
TTGGATGTCACTCATTGCAATCCGAGATTCAACCGTTAGATCCTGAAATTGAAAGAACCCTTAAAGCCAACAAACCCAGAAACATGGAATGAAACCAAAAAATGATCCACCTAGGTAGGGGTGTGCATTCAGTTTTTCGGTTTAAACTGAACCGAAATTTTGAAAAAATCGAACTTTCGAACTTACATTTTGTAAACCAAAACTAAACTGAAATAGCTTAAAACCAACCAAATAATTTGGTTCGATTCAGTTCGGTAATTCAGTTTTGGGCTTCTTTATACTGGGCTTTTAGTTTAATTTAGACTTATTAAATAGTTTCATTATTTGAAATGCAGAATTGCACTTGGGCTTAATCTAAGTGGACCATGATTTAAAAAGGACGTGATAAGTGAGTCTGATTTAAAATTAGACTAAATAAATCATAAAAAATAATTTTTTTTAAAAAAAATCACTTTGAGATTTTATCACACATTCTCCTAAACCTAAATATCATCTAAAGAAATAATATCAATCTGACTCATCTAAACGAGGCCTCAAAGAAATAAAGAAAAAAAATATAAAATCTATACAAATATGTTCTTAAAATATTAATATTTGAAAATGAACTACTCTAAACTCAAAATAGGAACCTCCTCTCATAGAGCAGATGCACGATGGATGGCGTGCAATCGGGAATCGGTCAAATACAAGGGGTAACGCAACGTGTTATCTATCGTGGGATTTAGCACGGTCTAACTAGACCATCTGATTCAAATAATATTTAGCTCAAACATAAATATTAAATCAAAAGGGATCAGATAATTTTAATTTTTGTTAACCAAAATTATCAAATTAAATACCAAAGGCCGAATCGTTTAAAAATTTTTGATTCGGTTTTAAACCAAATCGAAGTTTTCAGAAAAAAATCGAATCAAACACTGAAATAATTAATGATTTGGTTCGGTTTTCGGTTAACCGAACCATTTGCACACCCTACACCTAGGCAATTGAAGGAGTACTTCACTCCTTCCACATATACCTACTCTCCTTACATTCAAGTGCCTCCAATTGAGATAATTCAATCTGAAATCAAGTCAAGTGTCATCCAAATGCTTCTATCATTTTATGGACTTGCTGATGAGGATCCGTATAAACATCTTGATGAATTCTTGAAAATCTGTTCAATGGTTAGAATTCAAAATTTCTCTAACAATGCTCTCAGGCTGAAATTATTTTCTTTCTTACTGAAGCACAAAATCAAATATTGGCTGAACTTCTTAGATACAATTATAATTTCAACCTAAGATCAACTTCAGAGATAGTTTCTTTAAAAATATTTTTCAATTGAAAAACTAATCAATAAAAAAGGCCATAATTAGTTTTTTCAGTTGGATGCGGAGATATTTCATTAGATTTGGAAGAGATTGAAAGAGGTGATCAAAAAATGCCCTCACCATGCTATACCTAAATGGCAACTAGTTCAATGCTTCTATGATGGCCTGTTAGAGGAGCACCGGCAAATGATTGATGCTTCCTGTGGTGAAACCTTCATGCTGAAAAATGAGCATAAAGCCTGACAACTATTTAAAATCCTGAGTGAAAATTCATTACACCACATGTCTACTGTCAAGAGAGATCCTCCTATGTTTGGACCGAAATGGGATGGGATTTTTGAAATTGATAGTTCAATGGACATCCATAGTTAAGTGCATGAATTATCTAAAACATTAGACAGATTGCTGCAAGTGATGCCCACCAGCACCCCACCCATACCTGTGATAGATGTTTGTTCAATATGTTCGAGTCCTGCACATTCAGTTTATGATTATCCTGCTACATACCAATTGTTTGAGTTTATACATGAACAAGCAAATCAAGCACAAACTCAGAATAATTTTAGATCAGGATACAACTCTTACTCCAACACCTACAATTCAGGCTAAAAAGATCACTCAAATTTTTCATGAAAACCTTAACCTGTGATTAATCCAGCTAATTACAGTCCCAATTTCTAGAAAACTCAATATAGGAGTCCATCCAACCCTCAGCACCAAAATGCATAGAATCCTTAACCTTCTCCTAATAACCATAGTTCAGATATAGAGAATATCTTAAAAATCTTAGAAAGAATAGAAATCAATAGCCAAGCTAGAGATCAACTTCTTCACTCCCACACACAATCCATTGCAAAGTTAGAGACCCAAATAGATCAATTAGCTACTGTCTTTTGCAGGAGGGAGGAGAGAAAACTGCCCAATCAACCCGAGATTAATCCTAGAGGTCAATATAGGTCCGAGAATTCTCCAGAACAAGCCAAATCTATTATGACCCTTAGGAATGGTAAGGTCATAGAACAATCAGATGAAATTAAAAAGATCAAAACCAATTAAAAGTTGATTGAGCCTGAACCATCCAAAGAGGAGGACCTTAGGACAAGGGATGAACCAACATCATTAGCACCACCTCAATTACCTAGAGCTCCATTTCAGAGTGCATTAGAATCCCCTATGCCATTTAACAAAAGGGTAAGCAAGATGAAATGTTAGAACTATTTAAACAAGTTCAAATCAATCTCTCCCTTCTTGATGCAATAAAATAAATCCCGGCCTATGCTAAGTTTCTGAAGGATTTGTGCACATAAAACAAAATCTAGAATACAAATTTAGAAAAAATTTTGCCTCACTGAATAAGCCAGTTCAGTCTTCCAACATATTACCCCTCCAAAACTTAAGGATTTAGGTGCCCCTATCATCTCTTGTGTCATAGGGAACCTACATATTGAGAAAGGTTTGTTAGATCTAGGGGCCAGTGTGAACCTTCTACCTAATTCAGTATATGACCTCTTTAGATTGGTGAGTTAAAACCCACTTTGGTAACCCTGTAGTTAGCTGATAGATCCATTAAGACACCATGTGGGATAATCAAGGATGTTTTAATCAAGATCGAAGAGTTCTACTTTCTTGTTGACTTTATGATTTTAGACATGAAGTATTCTGGCAATCCAAGTCAAATTCTCATAATTTTAGGACGATCCTTTCTAGGTACAGCCAATGCATGTATTAATTATAGGATAGAAGTCATGGATGTCTCATTTGGGAATAGAAACCTGAGATTAAATATATTTCATGCTCCTCATGGATCTCAAATCAATACTTGTTTGAAGTAGAAGAAATAATAGAAGAAGCTACACCTACAACTATTCTCAGGATCCAGTGCATACATGATGGGATCTTTTTGGAGTAGATGATTTTAACATAGATAGGTATGTTGAAAATATGCACATATTACTAGAGCCATCTGATTTTAGCGCCACTCCTCCTTGGATTGAGAATATGAGCCTTTACCTACGTTATCTGCCCAAGTACGTAGCTTCCTCTTTAGAATTACCACCAGAACCACTCTCGATCACACTTGAATACATAAAACCAAATGACATGCTCCCAGTAATCAGTGCATTAGATCCAACTCCTAATTCAGAAATCCAATTTAGGAGCATTCTAGATGAACAAATAGAAGAAATTCTTAATAAACTAAGGGCTGAGAGTGGGGTTGCAAACCATCTTTCGAAAATTGAGAATAATAATGAATGAATGAAATTTATCAATAATTGGGTTGAAAACTACTTTCTAAAAATTGGCGATCAAGTAATGAAATTTATCAGTGATGGGGTGGGAAGTTATCTTTCTAAATTTGGGTATGAAAGACCACAAAAATTTTTCAATCCAGTATTTGATCTTGGGTATGTGAGAGAGTCGATTGGTCTGACTGAAGATCTTAAACTTAGCGCTGGTTGAGAGGCAATCCAATATTTTATTTTTAGTTACATAATTTTAATTTGTAAGAATTTAATAAAGGACCACTAGTTGAGTTGGGGGAGTGCATCTTCAGCATTCGATAAGAACCATTGGAGCACAAGGAAGAACATGCAAAAACATATCTGGTGGTATCCCTCCTTTTGCACTCTTTTTAAATTTTATTTTTTCTTCTTCGATTGGAGATAATGAAAATTAAGTTGGGGGGGTATAACTAACTTAAGTTTAAGTGAGTTTTCAAGTATGATAAAAATAAATAACTATATGTACTCAAATTTTATCTCAATTAGAAGTTAATTAAGCACCTTAATCAATGAATGATTAACGGTCTAGATAATTTTAAAGATACTGAGAGGTAAATTATTAAAAAAATCTAATAAATGGTGAGATTTAGATCAGATCAAATTTTAGAGTGATTTCAGAATCTTTTTCCTACCTATCTTAATAAAAAATCTCCTTCATGGGGGTATGGGTGAAAAGATCAAGGTACGTAAATTTTTTTTTATTTAAAAAAAAGATTTAGTATTGTCTCACTGAATAATCAGGCCCCTTCGCCTAAACAAGCGTTGTGATTCACATCAAAAGGTGAGGATGTAAAAAATCAGTTATAAAGGTTTAAAAAATAAAAATAAAAATAATAAAATAAAGATAGCAGATAATAAAAAAAATTAAATTACAAAGAAGACAATAAACTAAGCTCACATACAGTTAGAGGACTTAAAGAGTAAAGTAAAAAGTTGATGAAAGAAGATCTCAAAAAAATTTTATGGCTAACACTCAATCACTAACTGGGTCGAATTAGTAATCTGATGAAGTATCTTTTCAATAAGTTGGTTAGATATCAACTATTTTTAGGGATGTCTAAACTAACTTTTAATTCAAAGTTGAGTCAGTACTCACTCTGATTTTTCTATTTTATTGGAGGATGAGCAAAAGTTGAGTTGGAGGATGTGATCAATACTTGAACTAATATATTAGAACACTCAAAACATCATTAATTAATATGTATTAGTTTGAATTTGATGTTTCCTAATTTATTTTGTAGGTAATTAGAACATTGGGTTCAATTAGGCTCAATTGGGTCTAATCTGGCTTGAACCCAAGTACACCCAAGAGCCACAACAAAGATCTAAAGATTTTCATTGAAGCCCCACATCCAATGGTGGAGATATTAGGCACCAACCATGAAGCAAGTGTGGAAGATTTTTCACGAGAAACAAAAATGAAAGAAATTCAGCATGAACACCGTTGCAAATTCAGCATAAAACCATCTTGGATCTAATCAAATATCCTCCACAAGATATGTGATGAAGCTCTAAATCCAAGGATCCACAATTATGGTGCCAAAAGGAGATCTTTTATGGAAGATTTGATAAGGAATTGGAGAAAAATTAGTTTGAGTAAAGAAGAAAAATCATTAGTGAAGCAAACATGGAAAGTAATTAAGGAAGGAACCAATGGAGGAGATCTTTTGCCCTAAGTCCTAAGGCTATTATTCCTTGCACCCTCCACCCTCAAAGCCCTAGCCTCTCACCTATTTAAGCACCCCTTTGGATGACCCTAGGGAGGGGGATAAGTAGTTCCCACGTCCATAGCCTTAAAACCCCTCCACTTCCTAACCCTAGCTGCCACAAACTTCCTCCCTCACGCCTCCTCCACTTCCTAACCCCAGCCGGCCAACCTTAGATCCTTTTTCTTCTAAACCATAGCCATCCAAGCCTTGATGCATCTCTCTCTAAGCCCTCAAAATTCTACATCCAAAAGCCTTAGAAAACCACACGTCCAGATCTCTACAACTTTAGCCCTTTTTCTTTCCACCAGAAATCAACAACTTGTTCTTTCTTTTTCATCTTCTAAAACTCACTTCCCTCAGTCTATTCTCCACCAAATCTTCTCCTCCTACTACTAAAGATCTTCTTCAAGTCTATAGTAAAGAATCTCCAGAGTCTATGATGCAGATTGCAGTGAAGAGCTTTCCCATGGCTGGCTAGACACCCAGCTCTCGAGAGATCACTGTGAATTATTTTGACAGTTTGTTTTCTTTTGCAACGTCTTTTATATTTCTCTTTCATTATGCAATAAAATTTAAATTTTTTGATTTATATCTATGCATCTTTATTTTCTTTACCTATTTTTTCAATCTAGAATAGTCTATACTCTTGGGATGATCCATGATCTATAGGTATGGATTGTACTCTTGGGATAGATTCTATTTAGGTAAATTTTTTTCTTGTATCTAATTTAATTTAGACTAGCCTATAACTTTAAGAGATGGGCCGTGATCTACAGACACAGATCATGCTCTCTGAGATAGGCTATATTTTTATTATTTAGATACCCAATCAAAGACAGGTGAAAGAAGGATACCAGCTGTCTAATAAGGAACAATTGAGAACCTAAGAATCCATCTCCATATCTGAAACCCAACCTCTAATTAGCAGATCTTTACTTGCTTTCTAGATTAATTATTAGTTTCTTAATTGCTCTCTACTTTACTCTTAATCTAAAAACTAAACGACTCAACCGTAATTAACACAGCCTCTGTGGATACGATCTCGACTCACCCTATCTATATAGTTATGAGTTAAGTAATTATTTTTGACCACCTACGACAATGATCAAATTTTGAGAGAATAACTAAGTTTAAGTAAGTCCTCAAGTATGATAAAAAATAATTAGTTGTATGTACCCAAATTTTATCTCAATTAGAAGTTAATTAGGCATCTTAATCAATGAATGATTAACGATCTAGATAATTTTAGAGATATTGAGGGGCAAATTATTAAGAAAATCCAATGAATGGTGGGGTTTAGATTAGACCAAATTTTAGAGTGATTCCAGAATCCTCTTCCTACCTATTTCAATGAAGAATCTGCTTCATGGGGATATGAAAGGAAAGGTGGAGGTATGTAAAAATTTTCTTATTGTCTTAAAAAAAGGTTGAGCATTGTCTCACTGAGTAACCGAACTCCTTCACCTAAGTAAGTATTATGGTTCACATCAAAAGGTGGGATACAAAAATTGGTAACAAAGATTTAAAAAATAATAAAAAAATTATAGATAATAAGGAGAACTAAATTGCAAAGAAGATAATAAATCTAGCTCATATGCAGTTAGAGGACTTAAAGAGTAAAGTGAGGAGTTGGTGAAAGAAATCTCAAAAAAATTTATAGCTAGCACTCAACCACTAACTGGGTTGAATTAGTAATCCAATGAAGTATCTCTTCAATAGTTGGTCAGATATTAGCTACCTTTAGGGATATCTAAATTAACTTTAATTCAAGACTGAGTCGGTACTCATTCTGATTTTCTATTTTACTCGAGAATGAGAAAGCTAAGTTAAGGGGTGTGATCAATACTTGAATTAATACATTAGAACACTTAAAACATCATTAATTAATATGTATTAGTTTGAATTTGATATTTTCTAACTTATTTGTATGTAATTAGAAGATTGGGTTCAATTATGCTCAATTGCATCTAATCTGGCTTGAACCCAAGTACACCCAAGAGCCATAATGAAGATCTAGAGATTTTCATTGAAGCCCCACATCCAATGGTGGAGATATTAGGCACCAACCATGAAGCAAGTGTGGAAGGTTTTTTATGAGAAACAAAGATGGAAGAAATTCAGCATGGACTCCGTTGCAAATTTAGCATAAAGCCACCTTGGATCTAATCAAATTCCCTTCACAAGATATGTGATGAAGCTCTAGATCCAAGGATCCACAATCATGGTGCCAAATGGAGATCTTTTATGAAAGATTTGATGAAGAATTAGAGAAGAAATCAGGTTGAGCAAAGAAGAAAAATCATTAGTGAAGCAAATATGGAAAGTAATTAAGAGAGGAATAAATAGAAAAGATCTTTTGCCCTAAATCCTAAGGCTATTATTCTTTGCACCCTTCACCCTCAAAGTCCTAGCCTTTCACCTATTTAAACACCCCTTTGGTCGACCTTAGGGAGGGAATAAGTAGTTTCCACATCTATAGCCTCAAAACCCCTCCACTTCCTAACCCTAACTGCCACAAACTTCCTCCCTCATGCCTCCTCTGAAAGAAAATCGACAGTTCAAAACATGCATTTTCAAAATTTTAATAAAAATTATAGATTAAATATTTAATCTATTTGCACACCTAGATTTGATCTAGAAACTACCTAATAAGAATAATATGATATGAATAAATACAACATCTGAAATTAAATAATTGATCATATCAATCATGCAAGCAGATCAAATCTAAAACAAGCATTTTAATCAGAAGTAGATCCTATCTACTGAGATTAAATTTTTTATCAGAGCATGGGTTGATGATCATCGCTGCTAATAGATGTGGTAATAGATTCTTCTTGATACCGAAGAGCTATACAGTACGTCCGACCTCTACAGGATATCCACTCGATATCGTGATCAGATTGTCCTTCCCAGGAGTGCTAACTTATGTGAAAAGCACTGGATGGTTGATTTGTGCTCCTTTCTTTGGATACTCGGACTCTTTCGAATTATAGGATGGAATAATAGGAGGAGATGGTGGTGTAGAAAGTATGGAACAAAATCCTTTATTTGTTCTTCTCACAAAAATCTGAAGCTGAAACCCTAGAACCCCACCGAAAACTCATGCCCAAAAAGGAAGTAATTTTCTTTTCAGTCACATAGAATGACCCACCCCCTCTCTATTTCATGCCCCCTCTCTCTCAGAAATAATTTTCATGATAAAACCTTCCCTGTTTGTTGCACAAAATTGGAGAGGATTTAAGTATGGCATGGAGAGGAGATAGAATAAGGATAAGGTGGTTGATTTAGTTCAAATTCAAACTAATTTGAATTCAAAACTTAACCACTTGATCCTTATCCAAGAGAGACGTCAGAAGGGCTAAGGCATAAGACATTTTTCATCGAATTTCCTTCTCATTTGTCACACAAAACATCAGCCTTGTCCAAGAGTTGGCGACAAGGGATAAGATAAGGATAAGATCAAGGTAGTTTTAACTCAAATTCAAACCATTTGAATTCAAACACTAACCAAACTCATCCTAATCCAAAGGAGATCAGAGAGTGGGTAACAAACCTCTTCTGGGTGTGAGAAACATTCACACAAAAATATTTCTCACATGAAGAAAGAAGGGCGTAGAGAAAGGGTGGCGTATGGGCTTTTGTTCAAATCCGTTTGAACTCGAATTTTATCCAATTAGATTCTCAATCAAACTAAATTAGGTTGGATCTATTAAGACCATTAAACCTAATCTAATTAGATAACAAATTATCTCGAGTAAATCCTAATCAAATTAGAATTTAATCGAATTCAAATTTTGATCAAATCAGGAATCAAACATCCTTAGCGATTAGGTCATCTTATAACCTAATCAGATTAAACCTAATTGAATCTAATTTAATTAAACTTAATCCAAAACTCAATGCTTAATTAAATTAAGCTAATTAGCAATCTAATCACTAATCAATCCTCTTATAATTCACTAACTATTAGCAAATTAATTTGTTATAACTTTTGCGCAAGGTTAATCATCAATCGAATTGACGGTTATATCTTGGAACGATTCTCAATTATCGATCAGCCACATGATCGATCAAAATTTTTTTTGAGTGTGACCCCATAAGTTTGAACCTAAGCTAATAGCACAAGAATAATTTTCAGTACCAATCAAAGTAATCATCTAGCAATGGTATCCAACATCCGGATAGGCCGAAAGATTGCTAAACAACATTCAAGAACCTATTGGCATATGGTTACCGTATAATTCATCCTTTTGATCCTAATACTCAAAGTGACCTAGGGTTCAACTATCAATCCAGAAAAATCATCTACATTATATTTCATTTTCAATCCATCGTATAGATTATCCTGATCGAGATTTTGTTGAATTGAAATATAGTGATGCATTAACTCTTACTTATTCGGAGGAGTCAATTCTATCTTAACTCACACATTAACTTCGCAAGTACTTGACTATGCATAAAATCTTCATCACTGAATTAAAATTTAGATAGTCTAACATCAAAGTACAGTGAGTTGCTTGCAAGTCACCATGATGATCTCAAATTGGAGGGATACTTGTACCCATATCTTTCGTGAGCTACTTTTGACAGCAAAGTGCTCCACAGTTGTCACGTTCAGTGAGATATACACCTATATCTCACTTGCATGCCATGTAAGTGTCTCCGCACTCCTTGGTTAAGAGGATAATCAATGTCCATGGCACATAACGACCTACACTTGATCTAGCTATCATCCTAATAATAGCATATTATTTGGTCGTAAACTAGGTTTAAGGACTAAACGATATTCCTCTTATATCGATTCAAATAGTCCTAAGGACTTCATCATAATATAAGAGTTCAAAGAAGATGTACAAATGATGAAAAATTAATAATATTATTATTTAATTATTCATGTATAATTAAATAATGAGCTCAATCATCAACAGGTTAATGATTGACTTTGAGACATAATTTTCAATAACTCTCGCTTGAACTAAAGTCAATCGGTACAGTATCGTATATCCATCTTCGATTTATAATCTTCGAACTCTTTGACATCGAGGGCTTTAGTAAATGGTTGGTCAGATTCTTCTTTTCGTTAATCTTCTGAAGCTCGATGTCACCTCGATCTACGATCTTTCAGACCAGATGGTAGTGATGCAGAATGTGCTTAGTGCGCTGATATGACTTTGATTCCTTCACTTGAGCAATGGCACCAATGCTGTCGCTATAACAAGATAGAGCTATCGAGGGAGGGTGCCACTTCGAGCTTGCTGATGAACTTCCACAACCACATAGCTTCCTTCACAGCATTGGATGCCGCAATATATTTCACCTCACAAGTAGAGTCGGTCATAGTGTGCTGCTTGAAACTTTTCTAGCTGACTACATCATTCAAGATATATATATCCCAACATACTCTTACTATCATCATGATCTGACTAAAATTAGAGTCTGTAAACCTCACAAGTTTTAAGTCAGATTTTCTATAGATAAGCCACTGATCTTTAGTATTTCTCAAATACTTAAGGATGGTCTTTATGACCTTCCAGTGATTCTCACCTAGATCAAACTGGTATCTACTCACTATCCCTAGTGAGTATATCATGTCCAGTCTAGTATATATCATGGTGTACATCATGGATCTCACTGTTGAAGCATATGAAATTCTACTCATATACTTTCTCTCTCTTGAGGAGTTGTCGGACAATCTCTCTTCGAAAGAGAAATTTCGTGACCTATCGTAAGATAGTCTTTTTGAAATTCTCTATGCTGAACCACTTCAGCACAGTATCAATGTACGTGGACTGGGATAATCTAATTAACTTTTATATCTATCTCTATAGATCTTCATCCAAAGGATGTAAGATGCTTCTCTCAAATTCTTCATAGAGAATTGTGACGACACCTAAACCTTTATTCCTTGTAATACAGGGATGTCATTCCTGATTAAGAGAATATCATCCACATACAAAACAAGAAATACTACCATAGAATTATTAACCTACTTGTATATACAGAGTTCTTCTCCATTCTTAACGAAGTCATACTTTTTGATCACTTTATCAAAACACATGTTCTAAGTTCGAGATGCATGTTTCGGTCCATAAATAGACTTTTGAAGCTTACACACCTTAGACTCATTTGTGGATATAAAATCTTTAGATTATATCATATATACCTCTTCTTCTAGCTCTTCATTTAGAAAAACTGTTTTCACATTCATTTGCAAGATTTCATAGTCTAGGTGTACTGTTATCGCAAGCATGATCCAAATAGACTTGAGCTTTGCCATAGAAGAAAATATTTCGTCATAGTCAACACTATAATGCTGATGATAACTTTTGGCAACCAGATAGGCTTTATAGGTCTCTACCTTCCGTTTATGCCCCTCTTCCTTTTGAAGATCCACTTATATCCTATGGGTTTTATCCGTTCAAGTGGGTCCACCAATATCCGTACATCGCTGACCTTCATGGACTCTATTTCGAACTTTATAGCTTCTAGCCATTTATCGGAGTCAGACCTCTATATTGCATCCATGTAGGTGATCGGATCCTCGTTGTTCTCATCGAGTTCAACAAGAGCACTGTATCGAACCAAAAAATCATAGTATCTATCTAGTTGATACGGTACTCTATTGGATCTTTTAAAAGATGTCTCTATAATAGGTTTCAAATTTGATCTAATCAAATTTGATTCTATGAATTTTTTAGATTGTGTCGGTTCTTCTACCGATCGAACTTTATCAAGTTCAACCTTAGAGGTATTAGTTCCTTCCCCAAAAAGTTTTTTTCCAAAAAGACTGTCCTATTGCTAATGAACACCTTTTGTTCATTAGCAAGGTAGAAGTAATATCCCTTAGTCTCTTTTGGATATCTTATAAAATTATATTTGTCAGACCTAGGTCCAAGCTTGTCAGTTTTTAAATGTTTGACATAAGCAGGACACCCTCAAATCTTAAGATGAGAGAGAGTACTGGCTTACGTGCTATCCACATCTCATGTGATGTTTTACTTATGGACTTGTTCGAAATTTTTATTAAGTATATAATAAGCCGACTCAAGTGCATATCTCCAAAAGAAGATCGATAGATTTGCACAGTCGATCATGTACCGAACCATGTCTAACAAGATTCGATTCCTCCTTTCCGACACACCATTATGCTATGATGTTCCAAGAGGAGTTCATTATGAGAAAATCTCATTCTCTTCTAAGTAAGTCAGAAATTCACTAGAGAGGTATTCTCCTTCTCGATCAGACCAAAGAATTTTAATACTCTTTCAGTTTATTTTTCTACCTCATTACGGAATCATTTGAACATTTCAAATGATTCAGACTTATATGTCATTAAATAGATATGTCCATACCTTGATAGATCATTTGTAAACGTAATGAAGTAAAATACCCACCTCTAGCATTTGTGTTCATGGGTCCACATACATCAGTATGTATTAGACCTAGAACTTCATTGACTCGTTCATTTTTTCAATAAAAGATGACTTGATCATTTTTTCAAAAAGACATGACTCACAGGTTGGAAGTGATTCACAATCACTAACATCAAGGATTTCTTTTTGAGTCAACCTATTTATTCTGTTCCTGTTAACATGATCTAACCTATAGTACCAAAGGTAGATATCAGAGACATCAATAATTCTAAGATATCTGCTGGATGTGTACATTACACTAATAGATTGTAACAATATATAAATTTACTGTTCAGTTATCCATTTATCACATTAACACTATTCACAATGATATTAAAAAAATATTAAAATCTCATAACCGTTCATGGTCAAAAGTCTACAGAAATAATATTCAATAAAATAAAGGACAAAAGCAACATTCATTGAGAATAATTACATTAGACTTGAATACAAGCTTAACAATCTCTAACACTAGAACTGGAATAAATTTTTCATATCTAATATTAAAGAATCTTTCATCTTTTTCAAATCTCCTACTGACCTGCAGACCCTACAACGAATTACATATGTTAAATGGACTTTCGATATCTAATACCCAAGTAGTAGAATCATAAATAGAGAAATTACAAGGTGTTATCATATAATTATCTTGTCCAGCAACACTTGCTTCTTTCTCAGTCTGTTCGGATCCAGAGAGAAAATGTATTGAGGACAATTCTTCTTCCAGTGCCCCTGCTTCTTACAATAAAAGTATTCCGTCTGACTCTGATCGAACTTAGATTTTTTGATCTGACTGGGCTTAGACGCTCCAACACTTTGCACATTCTTTTTATTCTTCTTGTTCTTCTTCCTTTCTTAAAGGGTCGATGTCCAGAAGAAGATCCTCCCACCATATTTACCGACTCTTTGTGAAGTTAGTGATCTTTCTCAAAGTTCTACAGCAACCCCAGCAAACCATGGTAGTTGACTGTAGGCTCTATCATTTTATAATGAGTAAGAAAGAAAGGTAGGATTTTGGTAGAGAGTTGAAAATTGCATCCTTCCCTAGCTGCTCATGCAGGGTAAAGCCCAGCTTGCTCAGACGCTCAATCAACTTGATCATGTACAGTACATGATCAGTGATTGAAGTCTCTTCCCTCATTCGAGCATTGAAGATAGCACAACTCATTTTATGCCTCTCAACATCGTCGGGCATGTCAAAGGACTCGTTATTTGAAGTATGTCTTATGGCTGAGCATTCTCAAATCTATGGTTGAACTCATCATTCATAGCCGCCAGCATTATGCAACATACCATGGTTCAGTCATTGAGCCACTTTTGATAAGTGTCTCGGACCGTAGTATGGACATTTGGAGTAGGCTCCTCAGGTGTCGGATCTGTCAGCACGTATAAGATTTATTCGTGCTCTAGGATAATTTTGAGTTTTCGATACTAACTATCGAAATTGGATCCTATCAATTTATCACTATCTAATAGTGATCGAAGCGATAAAGTGGTGGCCATAACTGCAAAAAGAAAATCAAAATTTAATTAATATATGAATTGATTAAGCTTAAAAATATGAATTTTAGTCTAAAAGATCTTCCACTATTTTATTCGAATTAATAGCCTCTATCTCCAATTCAAAAATTACACTAATTCTTAGTGGATACTAGAATCTTCATAGGCTGCACATGGACCCGAGTGTGGCTCAGTCAATCCATGTGCATCCATGGATAGGTTCTTAATCAATTATCTTATCAAATAATTTTTAACAATTAATTTTATCTCAAATACCTCTTCAGCAGGTGTATGGTGCCTCCACTGAAAGTCATGATTAGGTCCAACCACTAACATGTCAGAATTCAGTGTATCTGACAAATGAATAATCAAGCCCGAGTATGGCTCGACCAACCTGACCATCATTAGAAAGATATATCTAAATCAACATATTATGAATGATAATTCCGATAGTCAGATGAGCACCAGACGTGTGGCGTCTCCAATTATCATGTAAGTTGTTAGACCCATTATCATCCAACTTAATGGGAGGCTATGATCTAGTTATCACCATAACTATTTCATTTATAAAGACCTAATAATTTTAGAGGATTCAATTAGGTGGAAGTAAAGAAGAGAAAAGATTGATCAGTTAATCATAATCCTCCCACTGACTTCATCAAGTTAGATCAAAGAAGACTAGATACAAGTTGGTCTAACCGACTAGTCATAAATTCTCCCACTGACTTCATCAAATCATGAAGAGGACTATTGACAAGTCAAACTAGGGGCACTTAAATCAGTCATATTGATTTTCTAGCTAGCATGGATCAACCCTAATCATTAAGTGATTTGATCAAAATATAATTTACCACATTGGCCAATTAAGTGAGATTGATAGGAAGGATATGCCATTAACTCGAAATAAACTCAATCTATATGAGTAGCTCTCAATTAATGACCATCGATCAAGACTGCCATACTTATCTTAGATATCAATTGATTAATCAGTTTCAATTCGATCAACCTATAGACATGGATTTGACCATGGAGCTATAATCGAGGTCCATCTTCGTCTAATCAAAGATATGGACTCTAATCAACTACAACTATTGAGAATTGATCAAGAGAAGAATTGATCCAATCAAATTTAATCATTAATTAGATTTGATCAATTACTAATATAATCCATTATCAATGATTTCTAACCCTAGGTCTAATCCAATTAAAGGACCTGACTCGAGCTAACCCATAAACCCATGATTTATGAAAATTAGGCCCAAATCTTTGATTTTCAAATCTAGATCATTTAATTCTCGATTAAGTTTTGGATTGACTTGGGTTGGGATTTGGTATCTGAAAATAGTTTCAAATTTATAAATATTTTATAATTATCATACAATCAACTGAAAATTAATTTCAGATTTACGATACAATATATCAAATTTAAAATAAAATTTTTAAGCTCTTTTTATTGTTCATCTTCATAGAAATTAATCGCACAACATCCCTACACGCCATAGGAGAACCCTATCGAATAGAGGAGAGAGTCATAAAATCCTACTTTCTCCTATGACGATCTACCCAATTCGACTACTACACTACTCAAAATTAAAATTAATTATTCAGATCTAATCTAAATAATTAAAATTAGATTACATGCATAATATACATGTCATAAGAAACATGGATCTAATACCATTTTGAAGAAAAAATTGACAATTCAAAGTATACATTTTCAAAAATTTTTAGCTAAAGACTACAGATTAAATATTTTAATCTATTTGCATGCCCTAAATTTGATTTAAAAACTACCTAATAAGAATCATATGATATGAATAAATGCAACATCTAAAATTAAATAATTGATTATATCAATCATGCAAGCAGATCGAATCTGAAACAAGCATTCTAATCAGGAGTAGATCCTATCTATTGAGATTAGATTCTGTACCAGAGCATGGGTTGATGATCACCACTACTGATAGATGTGGTAATGGGTTCTTTCTGATACCGAAGAGCTACACAACATGTCTGATCTCCACAGGATATCCACTCGAAGTCCTGATCAGATCGTTCTTCCCAGAAGTGCTAGCTCACACAAAAAGCACTGGATGGCTGATTTGTGCTCCTTCCTTTAGATCACCCGAACTCTTTCAAATTAGAGGGTGGAACAATAGGAGGAGATGGTGGTGTAAGAAATATGGAACAAGACCCTCTTGTTTTGTTCTTCTCATAAAAATCTAGAGCTGAAACCCTAAACCCACCTAGAACTTATGCCCAAAGAGGAAGCAATTTTCCTCTTTCTGTCACACAGAATAACCGGCCCCTCTCTGTTTCACGCCCCTTGTCTTTCAAAAATAATTTTCCATGGTAAAATCTTCTCTGTTTGTCGCACAAAATTGGAGAGGATTTAAGTATGGCGTGGAGAGGAGATAGGATAAGGATAAGGTGGTTGATTTAGTTCAAGTTCAGACCAATTTGAATTCAAAACTTAACCATTTAATCCTTATCCAAGAGGGCGTCAGAAGGACTGAGGTGTGAGACATTTCTCACCAAATTTTCTTCTCATTTGTTGCACAAAACATCTGCCTTCTCAAGGAGTTGGCGACAAGGGATAGGATAAGGATAAGATCAAAGTAGTTTTAACTCAAATTCAAATCATTTGAATTCAAATACTAACCAAACTCATTCTAATCCAAAAGGGATCAGAGAGTGGGTGACAAAGCTCTTCTGGGTGTGAGAAACATTCATGCAGAAATATATCTCATGGGAAGAAAGAAGGGCACAGAGAAAGGGTGGCACATGGGCTTTGGTTGAAATCTATTTGAACTCAAATTTTATCCAATTAGATTCTCAATCAAACTAAATTAGATTAGACCCATTCAGACCTTTAAACCTAATCTAATTAGATAATAAATTATCTCGATTAAAATTTAATCAAATTAGAAATTAATCAAATTCAAGTTTCGATCAAATCAGAAATCAAACATCCTGAGTGATTAGATCATCTTATAACCTAATCGGATCAAACCTAATTGAATCTAATTCAATTAGACTTGATCCAAACCTCAATACTCAATCAAATTGAGCTAATTAGCAATCGAATCGCTAATCAATCCTCCTATAATTCATCAACTATTAGTAAATTAATTTATTATAATTTTTACATAAGGTTAATCATCAATCAAATTGACAGTTATATCCTGAAATGATTCTCAATCATCGATCTTCCACATGATCAGTCAGAAACTTCTTTTGAGTATGACCCCATAGATTCAAACCTAAACCGATAGTATAAAAATAATTTTCACTACCAATCAAAGTGACTATCTAGTAATGATACCCAACATTCAGATAGATTGAAAGATTGCTAAGCAACATTGAAGAACCCATTGGCATATGGTTACCA
>KE504799.1:787403-803421 GCA_000441515.1 Elaeis oleifera | reverse complement strand
AAAAAATGTCAAAATAACTTTTATTTATTTATAATTCATGTACTAATACAAAAGGAAGCACAACCGTCAACAGGCTGACGATTGGCTTTGGGACACTATTCCCAACATTATATGGACTAAAGAACATTGCAACGTGGGTTTACATTGGATTTGTGATACTTATGATTAAGTTTGAATAGATTTGGACCTTTAATCTGGTAAGAATGCTAGGGTTTAAATGGAGGGCATGTATTTGGTCCTATATTGACTACGTATTGGACAGATATAGGATACTTGTCCAAAATTTTAGAAATCCAAATAATATTATCCGGCTAGCCATTTTAGCTGAAGTCTATTGTTACAAGTCTTTTGAACAAGTGGCAAGAACTGATACCATCAGAGCTAGCCCTTTGTGGTAGAAATGTTTAGTTTTAAATAGTATTGACTTGTTATGAATTAGTCTTCCACCTAGAAAATCCTTATACTTTCCTAATTTTTACTAGCTCGAATAAACTTCTATCTGTATGTCAATTCTACAACGGCGATCTTGTTTCCCTTGATACTTGACGGCCTTCTATAACAAAAATTTTCTATAGCAACCTGCCATTACACGCAAATCAACTAGCATGTGACCTCACACGCCCACACAAGTAAGAAATAGAAAAAGAAAAGAAAAAATGGAAAGTAAGAAAGCCCATCATTGCATGGACGATACATCTCTTTTGCAATGCTCAACCAACAGAGCACGCACCCTCTAGGACCCCTTATGCTAGGTATTCTGGAACCTTTTAGGTCGTTCAAAGGATCTAATTAGTAAATATGGGTCCTGTTGATGATAGATTATCTAATTCTAGCATCCTGTGGATAAAAATTGGTAGCACATATAAATATCAATTAATCTTGTCAAAAAATTTCACCATACTTAAGGTAATGCATGTTAAAGCCTCACTATGATACACCCAAAGTTGTATTTTTTGAGAGAATTCACGTAAGGCTATATGCACTCTAGATTTTGATGACAGACACTTGACATATAGAACCTAAGAAACTAAATTTAACAAAAATGCAAATAGGGATAACTAGCATCCTGGCTACTTGATCGTTTAATCACCTTCAACATGCCTCAGACCTCAAGGAGCCCAGTCTAGCATTGTTTCATTACTTTTGAGTGCATATGTGCATGCACACACTCTCTTCTAGTACTGCTAAGGAGTAGTTTATGCGAGATCTATTATCAATTATTGCTAAATTTTTCGTCAATAAGGATACAACCACCATGATCATTCATGGTGGTTGTATAAAAGCACAAGAGAAGATGAATCATAAGAGAACCCTACTTTACTAGATATGATCATTCATGTTTACAGCTTGCTACTAGGATGGAGCCCTAATTAGATTCTATGACATGTAGCACATGGCCCCTTTTTTTTCCTGGTAAGATATGTTGCACATGGCTTCAACCAAAACAATGTGAAATATAGGCTATTGCTAAATAATAGGAAGAGAGAGAGAGAGAGAGAGCATCAAATTACATCTTGATGTTAATCTATAAAATATTAAAGCCCACTCACCATGTTAACACTCAAATCACCAATCCAATATAGAAGTTTATGATCAATTTAGTAGCATACAGAACCCAGCTTACACCATCTATCCCGCATGTACTACACTAATCCTTGACTGATCACATAAGAACAGCAAAATGAGCAACGAATGGATGAGCAATATATCGATATACTAATTATTCTAGCTAACACCTCCTCCCTATTTTTGCAACATGCTCAAAAGTTGGGTATCAATTAAATATATACTATATGTAAATGATGGTTTTGAAATCAAAGAATATTCTTAATTTTCTACTTTCATCTGTTGTGAATTTATTTTAATATTTCAAAAGCCCAAAAGATACTACATAATGGCATCATAGCTTAGAACCATGAGGCAGTTTGCTTGTTTTATGTCAATCATGATTTCTTTGTATATGGTGCAAAATCTTTGAAATTTATAGCTATTTATAGCTGGAGAAAGTCAAGACCTAAAAATAGAGATTCTAATCTTATTTACACCGATTCGAATTTGATGCCTTATTGCCTATTATGCTATCATAGTTTTAGAAAATCAACGACTGTCATGATATCCTATTACCTATTATGCTATGATAATTTTAAAAAATCAATAATTGCCTGATATTCTATTTTCTATTGTGCTATAATCAAGACAGTTTTCAAAATCAATGATTGCAAGAATTTTGGCTTTAATTCATAAGCCCCTAAATCTAATTTTGAACATTGAAATAACTTGTTTTAAGAATTGAATTTTTTTCGATCACAAATCTCATTCATTTCTTGCATTGTAGTTCATGCTTTTAAATAGGTCAATACTCTTGCATGAAAATAAAATTTTTTCATCTTTCTCTAATAGCCTTCAAAGCTTATTCTCCTTTTCCAAAAAGTTTTATTCATATAGTTTTCTATCAAAATTTTTTGGGTCAAAGATAGTTGAATATTCCTGAGACCTCATATCATGAGTGCACATGATTGAGACGCATCTACTGTACCCCAGGAGGGTGGTCGTCTAAAAGCCTATTACACCAAGAATTGTTCTCCAAGGGCAAAATCTACCCTTAAGGATAGTGACCTCATACCTCAAATGATAAGTATTTTATCTAGCAATTTTTCTTCTAATCTACTTTCTAATATATTTTTCCTAACATTCTTAAGGATAGAATTGAAAATGGTTGCTACTCTTATCACCACTAAGGCTTTTCCTAATACTTCAAAAATTGAAATCTTTAGCAGAAGTCACTTTAGAAGATGGTAGGAAAGGGTTTACTCTGCTCTAAGTGTGATTGGTTTAGCTTTTGTCTTGAATAAATCAAAGCCTAAGGAGGAAACTGAAAATTATGAAAACTTATTGAGATCTTTGGGAACATGCTAATAAGGTCCGTAGGCACACCATTCTTGGTACCTTAGCAAATGATCTTTTTGATGCCTATTGTCCTTGTAAAGAGGCTAAAGAGATCTAGAAATCTATGAATATAAGTACGTGGTAGAAGATGCTGGGACCCAAAAATTTGCTATAGGAAATTTCTTGCAGTTCAATGACTAATAAGAAAGATATTAGATCTCAAATCAATGAGTATCACAAGTTACTGGATGATCTTAAAAATGAGAATCATACTGCAAGAAGAATTTGTGGCAAGATGCTAGGTCGAGAAATTATCAAAGTCATAGAGCAACTACAAGCAACAACTAAAACACAAAAGAAAGTAAATGAACTTGGTGGATGTGAGCATACATATCATCATTGAAAAAGGAAGTGGAACCAAATCAAGAAAAAAAAAGCCAAACAAGTGACTTCAAAGGCCAACCTTGTTGCTCACCAAGCCAAAGATGATACCAACAACAGGAATGCTAATAAGAGGTATGTCGACAAGTCCCGTAGATTTGATAATAAGTCCAAACACAATAATCCAACCTTTAAAAAAAAGGAGCATGCTTTATGTGTGGCAAATCGGGGCACCATGCATCTCAATGTAGACATAGAAAGAGATGCGACAATCCTACTCAACCAAATACAAACTTGGTAGAGGTAGATGTTACTATTGTAGTCATTTCTCAGATAAATATGGTAGCAAATATAAAAGACTGGATGGTTAACTTTGGTGCTACCGGGAATATATGTAGAAATCAGAATGCTTTTACCTCCTACATGCTAGTAGGGGAAGGAGAAGAAACTATGTATATGGGTGATTCCAAATCTACACTAGTTCTCGGAAAAGGCAAGATTCTTCTCAAGATTACTTTTGAAAAATACTGTCCTTATCTGATATGCTCCATATTCCTAATATCTCTGTGAACCTTATTTCTGTGTCTCTTCTGAAAAAGGTTGGAGTGAAAGTCTTTTTGAGTCAGATAAGATCATAATAACTAAAACTAATGTATTTGTGGGAAAGAGCTATTGCAATAAGGGATTATTCACTTTGAATGTATTTGATGTTATTAATAATGAGAATGGCTCTAGTTCTTCTGCTTACTTGCTTGACTCTATTTATATATAGCATGGTAGATAAGGTCATGTTATCATGTCTTGTATCAAGAACATAAAGAACTTGGCTTAATCTCTAGTTTGGCTAATGAAATATAGATAAATGTGAAGTTTGTGCTAAGTCTAAGATTAGTAAAAAGTCTTGTAAGTCGATAGAAAGAGTAAATGAGATATTGGGTTTAATTCATAGGCGATTTAAAGCAAACATTGACTAGAGCAGGAAAAAGATACTATATGATATTTATAAAAAACTATTCTAGATATACTATGGTATACTTGCTAAGAAATAAAGATGGGGCTAGCAATGTCTTCATAAAGTATAAAACTGAAGTACAAAATCAGTTAAATAAGAAAATCAAAAAGCTCAGATCTGATGAAGATGGGGAATATGATTCAGCTTCACTTAATGAATTATATAAAAGAAAAAAATAATCCATGAGGTAACACCACCTTACTCATCTGAGTCTGATGGTGTAGCTAAAAGAAAGAATAAAATCTTTAAAAAAATGATAAATTCTTTGCGAATTAATTCAGGTGCTTCTAATAACTTGTGGGGGAAGCAATTTTATCAGCTTGTCATATATAAAATAGAATTTTCTATAAAAAATTGAAAAAACTTCATAAGTAACCTTATTATTCACCAAATGGATATAAAGAATACATTCTTATATAGTGATTTTGAAAAAAAAATTTACATGACTTAGTTTGAAAGTTGTATACCTCTTGGTCAGGAAAGAAGGTTTATAAGCTTGTAAAATTTTATATGGATTAAAATAAGCACCTAAGCAATGGCACGAGAAATTTGATAAGGTATTGTTATTTTATGATTATTCATATGTTGATACTGATAAATGTGTGCATACTAAGCTTGAAATAATGATTATATTATTTTTAGCTTATATATTGATGATATCATCATTTTTTGAACTAAATTAGAAATTATTGAAAGGATAAAGAAACTTCTTGCATCAAATTTTGATATGAAAGATAGGTGAAGCTAACATAATTTTGGGAATAAAAATAGTCAAGTCAGATAAATGTTTAATGTTATCACAAGAACATTACATTGAGAAAATCTTAAGAAAATTTGGGCATTTTGAAAGTCAGTCTATTTCCGCATCTTTTAATGTTAATTCACAATTGAAAAGAAATAAAGGGTAATACTATATCTCAGTCTGAATATGCTCAAATAATTGAAAGTTTAATACTGTACCTGACAAGTTATACTTGACCTGATATTGCTTATAATATATGTAGATTAAGTAGATACAATCCTAATTAGGATCACTGGAATACTTTGATTAGGTTGATAAGATATTTGAAAGTACAATAGACTATGATATTTGTATAGTGGATTTCTGTTATTCTTGAATGGTACCGTGATGCTAATTGAATCACTAATTTAGATGAGATAGTCCACTAATGGCTATATATTCACTCTTGGTGGGGTGCTATACCTTAGAAATCTACTAAACAAACTGTTATTACCCGATTCACTATGGAGTCTGAATTTATTACCTTAGAAGTGACAGGAGCTAAAGCTGATTGGCTAAAATTTTTTAGCAAATATTCGATTATGGATTAAACCCACACCATTAATGTCGATGCATTATGATTGTCATACTACTATAGTCAAAGCAAAAAGAATGCCTATAATGAGAAAAATATGCATGTACAACTAAGACATAATATTCTAAAGCAAGTGCTTAAACATGGTGTGGTATCACTTGCCTATATGAAGTTAGAAATGAACTTAGTGGATCCTTTAACCAAGCCACTAGGTAGAAAATTAATAAAAAGCATATCGAGGGGAATGGGACTTATGCCTATATCAAAGGTCAAGAGTGCTGGTAACCCAACCTATACGAGTAGAGATTTCATGAAATAGGTTTATATGAATAAAAACAAGTCATTAGTTGACCCATAGATTACTATCATTATAAAATGTTTGTGTCCTTATCCTATAGTGTAGATAGTACAAAACTGCAATGAATAAGGTTGAGCTGGCTCTTAATGAATTTCATAGTCCTTAAGGATAGGGTGATTAGTAGCAATGCACCCTTAATGGATTCACCTATATGAGTGTGGAGTGGGGCCATTCATATGATATCTTAGGCAAGGTCTCTAAAGCAGTCATGAAACCCAATTAAAGCACATGGCCTATTCCCACCAACCCATGTTGAACAATGTGACTTTTAAGGATGCAATGTGGATAGTAAATATGTTAATTCATAATAAGGAATTATGGTTCATAGAAATTTATATTTCATCATACTCCTATGAATTACAATTTACTTATCCTAGATTTGATTCACAGCTCAAAAGGCACCAAGCTCGATGCATTGCATTCTTGTTGCTGACTCAAAATTTTTTTTAGACTTTTGAAATTATGGGGGATTGTTGTGAATTTATTTTAATATTTTAAAAATCCAAAATATATTGCATGATGGGATCATAGCCTAGAACATGGGGTGATTTGCTTGTTTTATGTCAATCATGAAGCAGATTTATGACTATTTATAGTTGGAGAAAGTCAAGATCTAAGAATAGAGATTCTAGCCTTGTTTGCACTAATTTGAACCTGATATTCTATTGCCTATCATGCTATGATAGTTTTAGAAAATCAATGATAGTTTTAGAAAATCAATGATTGTCATGATATCCTATTGTCTATTATGCTATGATAGTTTTAGAAAATCAATGATTATCCTGATATTCTATTTCCTATTATGCTATGATCATGATAGTTTCAAAATCAATGATAGCAAGAATTTTGGCTTTAATTCACAAGCCCCCAAATCTGATTTTGAATGTCAAAATGACTTATTGGAAGAATTGAATTTTTCTAATCACAGATTTCATTCCTTTCTTATATGGTAGTCCGTGCCTTTAAATAGGTCAATGCTCTTGCATCAAAATATAACTTTCTTATTTTTCTCTAATAGCTCTCATAGCTTATTCTCTTTTCTAAAAAATTTATTTATATAATTTTTATTAAAATTTTTGGGTCAAAGATAGTTGCATGTTCCTGAGATCTCATATCGTGAGTGCATACGATTGAGACATCTCTGTTGTACCCTGGGAGGGTGGTCACCTAGAAGTCTGGTGCACTGAGATTTATTCTTCGAGGGATGAAATCTATCCTTACGGGCCGTGGCATCACGCCTCAAATGATAAGTATTTTTATGTAGCAATTTTTATTCTAATCCATTTTCAAGTATATTTTTTCTAATAGGATTTATCTTTTTTTTTGCTCAGCATACCTCTGATCTTATAAATATGCTAGTGAGTCACTCTCATATTAAACATATGTGCATGCTTTCTCTCTCATTTTTCAAATTAGATTCTATATTAGATAAAATATTTTATCCTCCTAATAGGAAAAAGATTCTAAACCTAGGGATCTACATTCCATTTCTATCTCTCCCCACCCAACCTAGGGATCTAGGTTCCATTTCTATCTCTCCCCACCAAACCTCCCACACCACCCCCCCCCCTGCTCTTATCCCCACCTCTGTATCTCTATAATGGAATCTTCTAGATGGAGTAGAGATTGTTTAGGTAGGCAAAAATTAGTGTCACATCAAGGTGGACATATGTCTAGTCCAAATTATTCTTGTAGACAATGTTAGAATCTTATGTCTTAGATATTTGATATATTAGTGATAAATAGTGGTTTGAACAAATTTATTTAATTATAATGATTACTTGATTATGCATTACGTGACATGTTTAGCTTGTATGGTAATTTCAGTATGAGTTAGTTTTTGATACATGTGATTCTTATTAATATGCTTTCTTTAATATGTTCAATTGAAGGTTTCTTACTTTACGTGTTTATTGAAAGTTAAGGAGATGCTTAGCTATTCTTTTGCGTCTCCAAAAACAAGTATTGAAGTGCAAATAAGCACCAATGCGTGCTCAAGAAGTATATGAAATTGGTTATCTCAATAGGTTCCTTTTAAACAAGTTTTGATTGGAATAGGAGAGAAGATTTCCCAACTTACAACAAGAATAGTCAGGTGACAATGAATATCCAAGTTGTTCCATCTTCAGATTATTTTTATAGATCAATTTACATTTCTCTCTATGCTTGATCTTGTTGAATCATAATGGGTGTATGTGGTCTACAAGATAAATCTAGGAGAGTTGGACTTCCCCAGTGTATGGATAATCCACATCCCCAGTGTATGGATAATCCACATCTTAAGTGAAAATTATGATCCTTCATAATTTATGCTATATTATTTATGATATAGTTACTGCATGCATGCATGATGCATGGGAGAACTTGAGATAATTGTTAGACCTTTCTACATAGATCATTATTTCTGAATACTTGTAATCAAGTTATTGATTCATTGCATAAATCAGAAAATGACCATAGGATATTCTTGGTACTTCCATAACCCAAAAAAATTGCTAGATCAAACAATAGTTGCCAGGGTACCTTATACACTACAAAATGATTTTCATGACTTGGAAGGTCATAAGAATGTGAAAATGCAATATATCTTTGCATTAACAGTTCAACACCTAAATAGCTTCGAGCCCTAATGGGAGATTGTTGGAAGAAGGCTATGCCTTAAAAGCTATTTGCATATTTAACACAAAAATAGTGAAAATCATGGCTATTTTTATCCTCATAGTCATATATATTCCATAGACCCAGAAAAAAGTCTATGAGTTCTAGAAGGTTTATGCAAGTAAATAGAGTATTTGTGACAAAAGGATTAGATATTCTTAAGTATTCGAAATATATCCATAGCTATGGATAAAGTTGGACATAACATCTATAAAGTTGCTGAGGTAGATAGTGACTTAGTGGAGTTCCTCTTTCACTGAGGTTAGACCTTGCATTGACATCTACTATGTTATCACACTGAATAATTGATACTGGCAATCTATCTCATGAAGCAATGTCAAAGGTAAGGGTGTGAGCCATGTACATGAGCTTGTAAATATCCTTTGACATGAAGGACAAAACATATCACGGCCCAACCTGAGATTGCGAGCTAAGGAGTTATGGCAGCCAGCGTATACTCATGAAAAACTCTCTACATAAGTATACAAGACTTTCCAAATATGATATCAATGCATCATAGTATAATCAATTTAAAGAACTAAAGTTCAATATTCAATTAATGAAATTTACTAATAAATATATTTGAAAGTATTTACATCAAGTAAATCTTGACTGATAACTTCAACTAATAATAATAAATCTAAATCTACTATATATTTATATTGCCAAATCTCACTTCCAAGCAGTACCATGTCTAAGCAGTACCATGTCTGAAACTAAATATCTAAATCTGAAAAAGAAAGAGAAAATAATAAGCTTGATAACTCAGTAAGTAACAAATACCTTACTAGATAAATCCAATAATAATAGTATACTAAAATAAGCATATCGGTTGTATCAATTTAAAATTTTAATTCATATATACAATAATTTTCAAATAATGAGCATGCAGATACAATCCTTTCATAATTTAAATTTTATATATTAATCAATTTCCTTCAAAATATCATATTCATCTCGATAGTCATAAAGTAAATCAAAGTATCAGTACACAGCCCCACCGACAGGATATCAAATTATTAGTATTTAACTATCCCACTGGTAGGATATCAAATTATCAGCATATAAACCTATTGATAGTATATCATATTACCAATGTTTAATCATCCCATTGGTAAGGTATTATAGTACCAGCATTTAATCAGCCTATTGGTAGGGTGTCGAATTACTAGCATTTAATCCCTACTAGTTGGGTTAGATGCTTAGTCAGGTTGCAAGTCAAAATTCATCTTAAATCAAAATATTTTCTCAAAGATATATTTCATATTTAAATTGAATAATTCATAAAATTATGCAATATAGAAGTCAGTCGATATAATTCATATCCAAATTGATACATTTAATCATAAATCACTTAATATTTTAGAAAAAAAATATTCAGTAATTCAAAATATATGCATCAAATTTATAAATCATAAAAATTAAAATAAAATATTTAAAATTTACTGATAAATCTAAAAAAAGTGAAGTATTACTTATCTTATAAGTGAAATCAAATCAATTCTGAAAATCCCTTTCGGAACTTGTCGTTACTATATTAAAAACTTGTGCATCTTGCTATGTAAGCGCATAGACCCTTTCTTGGGTCTGAGGTTTCAAGTTTTTATCGTTAGTTTATTTAATTATTGAAGTAGACTGACTTTCTATTTTTTTTTTGGGCATTCAGCTCTTTTGTGGCCCTTCTAACCACAACCAAAGCATATACCAGTGTTCCAAAGACAATCCTTTTTTCCATGAGTTTTACCATATCTGAAATACTTGATTCTGTCAATCGGTCCAGAATTATTACTTATTGATCTCTTATTTGAACTTTTGATATTTTTAGTATTCTTCCTTTGAAATTCGTTTGACTTATTTATCTTTTTAAGACTTCTTTCACTTTCTACACTTTTCTTGTTGACTTTTCTTTTAATTATTAATACTTTATTCACCATATCTGCATAAATAGTTAACTTATATGGCACTATTTGCTTTCTAATTTCTATCCTCAGGTCTATTTTAAATTTATGTACTCGGTCATGCTCATCATCGACCAACCTCGGAATAAACTTGACAAGCTCTGTAAATTTATCTTCATATTTTGTAACTATCATATTTTATTTTAGATAAATAAATTCATGCTCTTTTTGAGTTCTCATACTTCAAAAAAATATTGATCATAAAATATCTTTTGGAATCTCTCCCAAGTGAGTTGATCCCTATCTTGTTCATATTGTGTTCTAGTCTCTGCCACTAGTTGAATACTTCATCTTATAACAAATACTTCATCTTATAATAAATATGCTATATAATGAATCTTTTTTCATCGTGGCACTCCTAGATAGTAAATAGTTTCTTCATCTTCATAATCCAATTGTCAGCTTCCAAAGGTGTCGTAGTCCCCTTGAAAGTTGATAGAGACAACTTCTTAAATTCTATAATATTACTTTATTGATCTAGTTGTTCTCCCCATCTTTGTGGTAGTGTTGTTTATTGTTGCACTTATCATTGTTGTAATAACTGTTGCTGCAATAGTTATTGTGATTGTACCAAATCGATTAATGTTTGCATTATTTGAGCCATACTTGATTCTTGCTGCTTCATCTGGATGTTCCTAGCAAGATTAATGACATCTTATTGAGGGATACTAGGAATTTATTGAGAAGTACCACTATCCTGTTGGTTCGACATCTTTCTAGCAATACTCCGAGCAGTCCTTTTATCTGACGTGTAGCTATCTTAATCTTACATGAACAACAAACTTTCCAAAATTCTCTTTCAAATTCTAAAATCTAAAATCATACTTTTATCAAAATTTAATTATGATTATTTTAAATAAAATTTAATTTTAAAATCCTCATAGAGCTAGCTAAATGATAATGACCAGCATCTAGTTGGTTCAATTTAGGATATC
The DNA here is from genome assembly GCA_000441515.1 of Elaeis oleifera. Taxonomy (NCBI): domain Eukaryota; kingdom Viridiplantae; phylum Streptophyta; class Magnoliopsida; order Arecales; family Arecaceae; genus Elaeis; species Elaeis oleifera. The sequence continues at coordinate 791,917 of KE504799.1, read as the reverse complement.
TAATTGATCAACTATAATTCAAGGGTCATGCTAGGATACAATCGAATAATGAAATTTAATGATGCTCGATTCGATCAAGATGGGGTCTGCCAGACTGTCCAACAATCAACGATCAAGATTCCTTTACTAGAATCTATCAAGACTATTAGAAGGTCTTTCTAAGAACTAGAAAATCCTAGAAGAGAGACAATCTAGAGAGTAACACTTTAGAGAAGAACATATAAAAGAGAAAGTAAATTTTTAGAGAGAGAAACTAGTGACAAAGTGGTGAGAGAAAGTGAGAAGAGAGAGGAAGGTGAGAGGAAGAGGAAAGAGAGAGAAACTCTCTCTCCCTTATTTTTTTTCTTTCCTCTCTCTTTTTCTTTTTTTGTTTCTTTTTTCTCTTTCTCTCTCTTTCTTTGGTTCCATGGTGAAATGGGTGATTACTTCCCTATTTTATTTCCAAAATAGGGGAGCACCATTAGTGTAACTGTAGTTGGCGATGGTTGGGGTTGTGACTAAGGGTGGCATTCGGGACAGGTCAGGTCAAATTTGGGTTGGGCTAGAAAAATCTAAAACTGAATCAAACCTATTTATTGAATAGGTCAAATTTTGAAATCCGAAGTTGCCCCATTTAATAAATAGGTTACCCGAGATGACCTATTTAACGTGTTTGTTAAACAGATAAACAAGTTACCTAATCAAATCCAATCCAGTTGAAAAAAGAAAGAAAAGTAGAGAGATAAATTACTAGAGGGGGAAGAACTTCATTGGGTGGGACCTCATTGATGATCTGTGCAGCTTCTTTGGGGTCTTCTGCTCTAATGACCATGTCATCGCCCTAGCCATCGGTGACCCCACACCAGGTCTCCTGACCTATTCGATTGCCTCAACCCACTCTCGGCCACCTCCTGCCCCTCATCGAGCTCTCCGTTGTCCCCGACTACAACATCGGCTCCAGTATGAGCTCTCTCTCCCTCTACTCTAACCTTCGCTTTATTGCTCCTAGCAAGAGCTTCCTCTTCGATAGCCCAGCCCTATCTCTAACTACCTTAGCTCTCTCCAATACCTTTGGACTCTCTACTGCAACTACAGCTAGCTCTTTGACTCCATCCCATCCTTCCCCAACAAGATGCCACTCCCTCAACTAGTTCTCGAGCCCTCTTTGACCCCATCCTTCCCCATGCTACTGCCATCCCTCCAATGCCACCGCCATCCCTCCAGTGCCTCTTGAAATCCTAACAAAAAAAGGGTAGATAACTAGAGAGACCAAATGAGCAAGTGTTCCAGAAAAAGAAGATACAGGGTATAATGGATTATATATAAAGGGATAGGGAGGTTAAAGTCAGTTGGCAAGGAGCCTCAAACCACCGCACTAATATGAAACAAAGAAACTAAGCGAGAGTCAAGAGCCTCCAGACAAAGCGAAGAGGAGAAGCACACAATGCCCAAAACCCTCTTCTTCATTTTGAATTTCTCTCTCTCCCATCTCTACTAAATTTGAGAGTTAATCCATTCAAAAATCAAATCAAAGAGTCATAGACCACAGGTGGTAGATGGATAGATGGGGGTGGTTGGTCGACCATGTGAGTTGGTGAGTAATGTGATGTGCAGTGAATAGGGTGGGTTGAGGTGTTTGAACTCTTGATTTTTAAATGCCAAAGATCGCAAGCAGGCTTTCGTCTTTTTGGTTTAAACTATAAACAATTAAATGGATATTTGATCTAACCTAACCCGCATGATAAATAGATTAAACAGGTTAAATAGGTCAAAAGATTAGAAACTGAACCCGACTCATTTAACAAATGGGTTAAATAGGTTGGCCCATTTGTGATCCGAATCTATTTTGTCTAAATCCAAACCTATTTAAGATGGATCGAATGTAGGTCGGATTTATGGGTTGGTTGCATTTTGCCAACCCTAGCTACAACAATGTAACTAGATGATCCAAACCAGTGATTGGCGATAACTATCAACACCAAGGAAATCAATAAAAAAAGGGGCGAAAATCCAAAAAAAGTAGGGCTAGGGGTTTCTAAAAAAAAATCTGACAATTACTGGCCAAAAATCGAGTTTCGTGTGCTAAGGAGGATGGCAAACCAAGTAATCTTGAAGATTAGAGAATCTGACCTAGGTTCTAATGATGGTCGGGCCATGCTTCCGACGAACACAGTGAAAGGCCTTCAGAGAGAAAAAGGGGACAAAACTCCGATGAACCTCCTATTTGGGCCTCATTCTTTGATGGAAGAAGAACAAAGCCCTCTTCTCTTTAAATAGGGCCGAAGGGGAGGAGTGGAACTCCTCCGTGATGATTTTGACACTGATTGGAAGTCAATCGAGGAAGGAAGAGCACTCCGATGGGAGTCCAACTCTTCCACCCGGCACATACTTGTCCTCTTTTTTTTCAATTTTTAAAATTCATGCTAAATCTTTTTGGTTGTTTCTTTTTTCTGTGGCTAGACTAGACCCATATTATTTGGACTTGAGTATTACATTCTCCTCTAAAATAATTTTATCCTCAAATTTTCTTGCCCAATCTTCAAAATTTAGGATTATTTCTACCATAAATTATAATCATTGTCTAATTTCATAATTGAGTATTCCATTATAATGCCCTTCGACTCAAATTATTATTCTGATCAACATAAAAATAATTTAGACCACTATACTTCTCCTATGCACTCTGATTCAAATCCATTGATGCACTTGTATTATATTCAAATTTCTAAGTTATGTTACAATCAATATAAGTTATCATCCCAATATGCATAGTATCAACCAACCTACACTCATATTTAATTCTGTGTTATAATTTATCCACATATGCTCTAATACCATATTAATTATTACACTCCCGACTTGAGATCATGAGCCAAGGGATAATGATAGCTACTATATACTCATAAAGAACTCTCTCTATAAGCATACAATGCATTCCAAATATGATATCAATGTATCACAGTAGAATCAATTTAAATAACTAAAAGTCAATATTCAATTAATAAATTTAACTAATAAATATATTAAAAATTTATATCAAATAAATCTCAACTGATAAATATAAACTAATAACAATAAATCTAAATCCAAACAATGTTAATATTATTGATCCTCACTTCTAATCTTACTCTTAAGCAGTATCCATATCTAAAACTAAGTATCTGAATCTGAAAAAGAAGAGAATAATGAGCTTGACAGCCTAGTAAGCAATAAACACTTTATCTAGATAAATCCAGTAATGATAGTATACTACTAAAAATAAGCATATCAGTTACATCAATTTAAAAATCTAATTCACATATAAAATACTTTCCAAATAATAAGCATGCATATGCAATTCTTTCATAATTCAAATTTCATTCATTAATCAGTTTCTTTCAAAACATCATATTCATCTTAATAGCTATGAATTCAATCAAAATATCAATACACAACCCCTACTAATAGGGTATCAAATTATTAATATTTAACGACTCCACTAGCAAGATATCAAATTACCACCATACAACCCCTACTATCGGGTATCAAGTACTAGTGTTTAACAACCACTACAAGAAAACAGTATTTTTATGATCAATTTTGCGATCAATACTTTTTGGTCACATTTGCAACTGATCTTGCGATCAATTTTTGAATAAATATTAACATAGTGACTGATAAAAAAATCAATTACCAAATTTTCTGTCATAAGGCATGCGAACACTTTGTGATCAATTTTGTGATCGATTTACTGAATATAAAATAATTTATAAAAAATACTTTTTATATTTTATAATTGAAAAATTGGTTGCAAATATTTTTAATTATTTAGTTTATTTTAAATAATTTTGTGACTGATTTTTTGGTTGCAAAATAGATATAACATGTTTCGACAAAAAATTTAGTGGCAAATATTTTTCATTATTTATGCTTTATATATATTTGTGATCGATTTATTGACTGCAAAATGGCAATAATAATTTGCAACCAAAAAATTGATCATAAATTTTTATATATTTATTTTATTTTATAATACATTTGCAATCAAGAAATAAATCAAAAAATTATTATTTATTTATTTATTCTATAAATCATTTGTGACGGATTTATCGATTGCAAAATGGTTTTAATAGGTTGCAACAAAAAAGTCAGTTGCAACTATTTTTAATTATTTTTATTATGTAAATAATTTTACTACTGATTTTTTGATTGCAAAATGGTTTTATTAATTTGCAACCAAAAAATCAGTCGCAACATTTTTCATATATTTTTTAATTATAAATATATTTGTAATCAATTTTTAGTTGTAAATTTTTTTTATTATGTAAATATTTGATAGATCGACTTTTTAGTTGTAAAATAAATTTTTAGTTGTAACCAAAAAATCGATAGCAATATTTTAATTTTTTTAAATTATAAATAAATTGGCGATCGATTTTTCAATTGTAAGTTTTTTCTAATAATTTGCAATTGATAAATTGATCATAAAAGTTTTAATTATTTTTATTATTAAATATATTTGTGACTATTTTTTTAGTTGCAAACTATCAAAAAAA
>KE504799.1:687260-712030 GCA_000441515.1 Elaeis oleifera | reverse complement strand
CCCCCCCACCCAAAAAAAAAAAAAAAAAGAAGAAGAAAAAAACTGCTGGTACATACCAATGTGGTACCATCCACATGCACCGGTAACAGGGTTTCAGCATCCCAGGACTCATACCGATGCAAGTTTCACACCAGAATGGGACAGTACTGGTTGTATATTCCTGTTCTGGCAGTTTCTGAATCCATGTTGTCAACAAATTGTGGTTAGGCTAGAAAAATTCTCTGTTTATGCATTTAGTCAGACTTGCATAAATTTAGTTTCCATATGAAGGTCTGAGTTGCTGACTGAAAAAGCAAGTTATTCGTTTGTGAAAGTGTTTGTGGAGATGTTCTATGTGTGGTAATTAAAGGTAAGGTTTGAGCATCAAGGTATTCAGTCTCTGTAACGGACCTTGTCTGGTAAGTGGGTCGGTAAGGTACACTCCTACATTGGCACATACTGGAGGTAAGACTGCAGCTTTATCATGTGTCAGTATAGTATCATATCGGGCCCTCATTCCATATGGGTGAAAAAAAGGTTGGTGTGGTGCACCTGATACTGGGCAGCACAGGTTGGTATAGAAAACCTTGGATAGGACATATAGAGTCCCTCATTATTCTTTCTAGAATAAACTTTTCAACAAGCCTTAAACATTGACATGTTGATGGGTAGCGCACGAGAAGAATGGGTAAATTTGTCTCACAATCATGATGTTGACTTAATAAAAAAAAGCATGCCCTTTCACCTTACAAGTTGATTTCTAAATCTTTCTAGTCACGAGTTCTTGTCATCCATATTTTAAATGATCCTAGACATAATGATTGGGTGATGCATTAAATCAGCATGTAACAGCAAGTAAGCCTTATTGATTCAAATCTTGGTTCAAAAGTCATACAATATTTACCTTCAAACGATGGTCCAGAATACTGGCAATACCAGCCCCTTGCTGGCAAAGTGCTGACACACGGGCTCTGGATGTCTCTGTTTTGGGGAACCAAGCCCAAAGAGCCTGGGTTGTGCCATATCAAGCCCAGACTGTTCAGTCTCATTTAATATTGAGCAAGATTCCCTCTAAAGGTTTTTTTTCTTCTTTTTCCTGTTTTCCATAACTTAATGGTGGAATTGCAGTGAAGCAGTGGGGAAATCATTGCAATGACAATTTGTGCCTTTGGAGCTGGGATTGCTGGAAAAATGTCAGTTAGAGGCTAGAATATGGTCAAAAACATGGTCATTGTTTGTTCAATAATATGTTCCATGGATTCTTTGTTCATTTGTCAGATCAGTGCTAGTAGTATAATCTTCTATCTTCACAATCATCAGTGTGATAAATTAGTCCACTGATTTGATGTGAATGTAGTAAATTTAGATTGTTAATGCACAAATATAGTTATTTAACATATTCCTTATGATAAGTCATGTGAGGTTACCTAACCAAAAAGGATAAAAAATGTCAAATAGCGATAGAAAAGCTTCAGCATACATTGAAGCGGATCATTAGGGCATTTAGATTAATACGTTTACCATATTTATGCATAACCTGGGCATTTAGATGATAAAACATTAAAAAACAAATCAGAGGCCAAATAAGCCAATACCAGGTGTGTGTTGGAAAATTCAAGCTGCGTCGGCTGGGACAATGTGCTGATATGGTATGCAATATGGGACTTACCATGCTGACATCTTGACAATATGCCTCTGTACCTTGATGTTTGAAACTTCACTTCAGAATAACATACACTCAATAAACATGCATGAACATATGCCAACACATTCAATTTATATCTATATGTGCAGAGAGAAATTGATAAAATTTGATTAAATCTTTGACGATCCATTCAATTTGAAAATCCATATCAAAACATAATCACGAAGTTCTTATGCTTAACTGTAAAAGCCAAATATTTTTTGGAGAATTCTAACTAATGCATCAGGTTGTCATTTGGAGATGAGATACACTAATTTGATTGGATTTATGGCTAATAAACATCCAAGCCTGCTTTGTTTAGTTTTATGGCTTTTCTTCTGAGATGTCTATATCAAGATCCATTATATGGATTGTTAATTTGTCTGGTGCACCATATGTTTTGACACACTGGCCAAACTGAACTGTCCATTTCATGTCTGTTAAAGTCATAGGTAAGAAACCTTAAATAATATTACCCTTTTGCTTTGTGGCATTCTGGATGTTGCCAATTATGATTAATAGTGTGAGATGTTCAATTAATTAGAAAAATGTTGCTTTGCACTACTAGTATTCAAGTTCTAATTGCAGTAGCATGGTTCTAGTTTAACTATTTTTCTCTCTTACATGCATATATGAATATTCAAGTACATGGATAGATAATTCATGTACTCTTTATATATATTAAGCTAGCGCATTTCGTGAATCTTGGAACTTCTGCTCTCTGAGAAATATACAGTTGATTTGTAAAACTGAATTAGTGAACCATCTAAATTCTTTTCTCCATGGTCTATTTTGATACCTTATGGGGCCTGCAATATGAAAAATACTTGTACAGTATAACATCTCATCTAGTAAGCATCACAGGAGCATAGCCATTTTACAATTAATTACTGTATTTCATGAGCAATCTCCTTATTAGCTGACTTTAAGCATCTCTTTTACAGGTATGCCATTTTGGCTGTCAATTTTATGCACCTTGGTGTTATTGGAGCAATCGCTTGGTAAATTTATCATTTTTAATGTTTCAATACATATGTTAGTTTAAATGTCAGGATATACCTTTTTCTGCATTATCATGTGGAATGTAAATGACAGCATTGTGATGGTAGTTTCATTTTTAGTAAGGAACAAATTCTTCAATGGGCTGACAATATGCTTTAGGCTTAGGCTGAACCAGAGCTTGTCTAGGACCATCCCAAGAGTTACAACCCAAGCAGTGTGCAAGATGGTGGATGTGCCAAGTCTGGATGATAGGATATTTAGAATTCTTAAGCCTGTCTACTAAATGGCAAGCTGACTCGGGCATTGGTATTATATCCATAATGGCAAGCTGGCCATGCTATCTTTTTGGGGTTAATTGTTAATAGCAATTAATTTGGCCAACTTTGTGAGACCAAGAATGATGGTGCATGCAAGTTTTTGTGGAGATTCATATCATCATATGTATGAATTAGTGAGTACTTGTGCAGTATTGTATGTGGTTTATTCTTTGATCTTCTTCAAAAATTGCAAAAAACTCATCATTTTCCTTAAGTTAATATAACACAACGCATTGGTATTATTTCCATAATGGCAAGCTGGCCATGCTATCTTTTTGGGGTTTAATTGTTGATAGCAATTGATTTGGCCAACTTTGTGAGACCAAGAATGATGGTGCATGCAAGTTTTTGAGGAGGTTCATATCATTATATGTATGAATCAGTGAGTAGATGTGCAGTATTGTATGTGGTTTATTCCTTGATCTTCTTTAAAAATTGCAAAAAACTCATCATTTCCTTAAGTTAATATAACACAATTTGATATATCATGGTCCAAGGTTTGCTTTGCCCATACTAGGGCCTGGATCAATTAGCTAGTGGTATGGTTCAGTACGCCTCCGTACTGTTCTGTACTGGAGGCTCGAACCAACACAGCATGATGGAGGGAGAAGGAAAGAGAACAAACGAGAGAGAGAGGGGAGGAGGAAGAAGAGGGAGAGGGGAGAGAGAGAGAGCCTCTATAGGCTGTCGAAGGGTTGCTATGCTTGCTGGAGGGTTGGTGGAGGGCCAGCGAGGAGGGAGGGAGAAGGAAAGAGAGGAAGAGGGGGGAGGGAAGGAGAGGGAAGAGTGAAAGAGAGTCTCTGGAGGCCCACTGGGGCTGTCAGAGAGTTGGAGGCAGTTGTTGGAATAGGGGTGGAAGCCCCTATTTCATTTCTTTTGTTTTTTTTTTTGGGGATATTGGGGGAGGTCGGAGATGCCGCTGTCAACTTCACCTGATATACCTGATATCAGCAAAATAAAAAGGGGGTAACTAAGTTCATTCGAGTCTCTCTCTCTCTCTCTCTTCCTCTCTTCTCCCTCTCCTCCTTGTTGGCATTTTGGCCCTCTCCAACAGGCGCAACAGCCTCTAACGGCTTTGGTAGGCCTCCGGATGCTCTCTTCCTCTCTCTCTCCTTTCCTCCCCCTCGAACCAAGTGGTTTGAGATGGTTCCACCTCTTTGTCTTGGTTACTTCAAATAATGTTTCACTGCTTTTTGAATCACTTTATGTTCTGCTAGTTGGAACTTGGAAGACAATAGGCCAATTATTTAAACATCTGAGTCTGGTCCAAGGATACCCCAAATTTTCATTTGGATTGGCCTAATGGCCCAACTTGAACAAGGTAAAGTATGGCCCATGGGCTGACCCATGTGCATGATAGTTTTGTCACTAGTAATCTATTTTACCTTGAACTTATTTAATAGTCAAACTAACCTGTCCAATCCTGGATCACATAATTCATAAAGCACCAAAATTTTTTATAATACTTGCAACTTGACTGCCTGTGTATGAATCATGAGGTCTTTACTTTGTTTTAAACTAAAAAGTAGATGTAGTTTATTTTCAAATGCAAGTTAAATTGTTTTGCAAGGACTTGTGTGGGTATGTGTTAGTCCCACATAGGCTATGCACTGGATAGATCTTGGATATTTATACGGAACCAAGGAACCCAAATCACAACTTTTAGCTAGTTTCTTGGATGAGGTTTTGAGGTGTTACAAATGATATCGGAGTAGATCTAGTCTATAGCCCATGTGAATTAATGTGAATTAGGGGGATACTGCAGCACAGGCCCATTTGGGTTGACCATGGGCACTTTGTATTGTTTGTGATTGGATGTGGTAATTGTAATTGCATACTTATGGATTTGGAACCTTGGCTTGGCGAGGATGCTAGGGCTTAATTGGGGGAGTATGTGAGGATTCATGTACGTGTATGTTTAGTCCTACATCGGCTATGCATTATGTAGGTCTTGGATACTTATATAGGACCAAGGAATCTAAATAACACTTTCTAGCTAGCCTTTATAGGTGAGGTGCTAGGCTGTTGCATGTTTACCATTGAGAAAGGTACGCTTGCTGCTTACCTGTAGTCAGCAGTGAAATCCTGCTATTTATCATAAGTTAGTCGTAAGGCAGATAAATAGACACTAACATCTTTGGAATGTCATGTATGAACCATTTTTCTGATGTCCAGCCCTTCATCAGGCTACAATGGTGATACTAGCAACTCAGTGATCAATGTAGTGTAAGATGCTTGGGACTGGAGTTACATTAAATTCCTGTAACTTGCCAGATTTGCTACTTATATAAAGTAACAGAACAGGAAACATCTATTCAAAATAAAATATCTGTTTTGATTCCATAGCCAGGCTGTCTGTGCAATTGCATGAAAAGATGCCTGCATCCTTATCATTTCATTTGGTTCCTAACGATGCTGCCTGCAATTGTTTAGTAGCACTTTATGGCCTACATATGGTACAAGAATGCATGCTATGAGACAAGGCACTGCTGTTTACTTCATCTCTCTACTGCTTAGTTACCTGAACTGGGAAAGGAGATGGAGCCGGGAATGTGTGAGAGAGAGAGAGAATAACAACCTTGGAATGGGTATAGGTTCGTGATTGCAAAGAATTTCTGAAGCTGGTGTTGCACCATACGTAGAAGATTCTGGCTCGTTATTTTTATTATAAGCATGGAACACTTCCATTTGTATCACCATCCTGGGTGGAGGGAAGATTTTACTTTTACAAAGGTAGAAGCAATTTTATATTTACAAGTTGGGGCGTAGTTCTTTCTTCATGAACTTCTTCCATCCTCTTGGTTACATTCCGAGAACAAGCACCGTCCAGTTGAGTTAAAGCCCTCCAATAGTGGTTAATGAAATTATGGTAGTTACTCATCCCCATAAAATGCCAGAAGCTGGCACTGTCTATAATTTGCACTTTTGAAGCTGCCTAACTTTCTCTTATCTTTCTTTATGCATGGGTTTCTATGCAGATTGTTCATTCTATTTCCTATAGGATAAGTAAATAAGAGTGAATGTCCTTGACTGAATTCCTATATTATTATGCCTATGTTAATTACTTATGATAGTAGACTTGTGATTAATTGCTCATACTTATGCTATACAATCTCAGAAGTACCAGCATTTACTGCAAGGTAGTTATCAAAGAAAACATATTGGGAATAAATATTTTGAGTTGTATTCACTTTCAATTTTGGGTTTTTGAAATTTGACAATTTGCTCTAGAAACCATCATGGGAGAGGACTGCTAAAATAATGAGAGAAAGGTATTCTGCAATCTCTTCTTTTTTTAAATTGAATATTCTTTTCCTTGGGGAAGAAAGTTGTCTTTAACTTTGTTTTATTGATGTTCAGATATGATCCGGAAATGGATGGGCGAATTCTCTTGGGAAAGGTTGATTGTACTGAAGAAGGTGGACTGTGCAGGAGGTATTTTCCATGTCAGTAGTTACTCATTGTGACATTAGTTCCATGGGAATTGAATGCGAAGTTGAGATATTGCAATTGTTTCCTATATCAGTTTGCAATGACATGTAGTTCTTTCTCCTCCATTCCTTAGGTGTATCTTATATTATTTATCTTATTAGAAATTTAGAGATCAGCTTCTTTACCATTTATCTTGCATGAGTAGGTCTGTTAGGTTATGTTTACATCTGTAGGATAGGGTGTTGTAACTTTTAAGCATGTTAATGGGCTTTTGGTGCCTAGAAAACCATATTAATTGGGAGGAGCTATTTCTGCTGATACCTGCAACAGATATACCCAGTAAAGCATCCATAAAACTAATCAGCATTACTTTTTTTGTTTAAATATGAAACTGATGGATCCACAAAAAGACAACCTGCAATGCTGAATTGTACATATCATAATTAACAAGAGCAGTGAAATTAAACTCGAAATTTTAAGCCTGCTTGATGTTTAACCTTTGTTAAATTGATGACACAGATCAAAATATGATTCTTCCCCAAGGAGAGTTTTTAACTGGGGATAATCTGAAGGGTTTTCATTCTCTTTGGATTAGCTAGACAAATTATACTATGTATTCTTGTCTGAAATCAAGTCTAGATGACCCTGCTGCTTGTAACGGACATAATATTTTGACCTTACCTGAGCATGTTGCAACGCATCAAAATTCTGTGTTTTGCTTCATCATATAAGAGGTATAAATAAGATAGTGATGGACATTTGGATTCCTAAAGAAGAGTGCAATCACAACTTGGGATACATTGAAAGATATGATTGAGGAATATGATAATCCATTTCTAAACCGTAAGGGTGCACATGTTGTGGATAAAGGTCAAGAAGTGGTCCAAGAAACTACAACTTGCTTGATGTGAATGTGTCACACACATCAATGTCTGGATACTGATGCAAAGGCTCTGTGCACCCTTTAGATGTCTCTTCTTATGAAGTCCACACATTTGAGAAGTCAAACATATTTCAACATTCCAATGTTGCCTCCATATATATGATTTAAACTTAAAACATTTAACTCAGTCTTTCCATATCGTTTAATAGGGTCTCAATGTGCTGCTTTGGATAGTTTTTACTGTCTCCTGTCCTATATTTTGGAGGATGTGTCATATGTTGTAATGTGATATTAAATGCATTTCTTTGTAGTTGACTGAATGTCATCAGTCTCTAGCTGAGAAGACAGGTGCTAATTGACATTTAATGCCCATAATGTGAGATGAGTATGTTTAATTGTTTCACATTCATTCTTACATTTGAAACTCTGCTTGCACAGCCCTCATGTTTCCACTTCACCCATATTGTCAAAAGGGCTCAGCATTGGGAAAGTTTTGGATTATTCATAATGTTATTCATGTCTGAATCATTTTTTAAAATTCCTCATGTTATTCGTGATCTAGAATCATTCCACTAGTGATGATTTCATGTTTCATTTGTGAATTTTTGATGACTAATTTCTGAAACAGTTCTTGCATTACAAATTGAAAAATGCTGTTCCGGCATTGGTATTGTATTCCGCTAGGCTGTTAGTATTCTTGCTTCTTTCTCCCTTGTTTTTCCCTTTTTTTTGAGAAATAAATTGGTGCACTACGTTTCACGTTTGAACTTGAAACTTCTCCTTGTTTATGTGCTGGGAGTAGGTGTGCTAGTTGTTGGACTCAAGCCCTATTGGCTTGCTTTCAAATGAATCATATATAAATATATCAAGTATCAGGGGTTTAAACAACGTTACTGACACCTGTAGTGGTTTTCCATTGGTACAGTAAGGTACCAGTGTGGTTGGAGCGTACCAAGATCTAGAGAATCAAAAAGCAATCAGTACCGACCGGTATTGTTGGTACAGTACCATCTGTATTAGCCAGTACAGAGTGGTACTTTCGGAATGTACTGGTTCAACTGATTTTAGCATCTTGAGGGTGGTACCCATGCTGCTTTTCTGTCAAAATGGTATGGTACTGGTGGTACCATTATGACAGTATTTGAGACCTTGTCAACAATCTTATATTCTTTATAGCGCTAATTCTTTCCCTAAGTTTTAGTTATTGAACTTTGCATATGATTAGCAGTTTCTGTATAAATCTTTCCCTTAGTCAGATTGTTCCTGAACTCTCATCTTGTGGATATGCTCATATCTGCATGATGATAACTGCCTATTGCAGTAGACATAGACCATTCCCCTTCTGCTCTGGATTTGAATATGGAGCTCTTCATGCAAGATGCAGGAATTAAAGGTAATGCTATGTTTCTAGTCTGAAAATTGATCTCACAAGCTGTATGGAGCTTGGAATGCTGAAAACTTGCGACATGGAAGATGTCTTGAGAAATTATATACTGTAAATGGCATGCTACTCATGAGCAATCATCATGTAAGGAAATGCTTTGGAGGAGACATTAGAATCATAGCAGATAAAATTAGGAGGAATGGAATCACCTGAAATAAGGATTTAATATGCTAATCTGACCTGTAGATTGAAATGCTGGTTCGCATGGTTTGTGTGGGATAATACATGCCATGCCAGATTGCCAATGCTTTACAGGTATGCAGCAGTGGGACAAAGCAGCTGCATGCCAATGTTTGGCATGATGTGGTGCTTTTGCATGAGCACCGGCATAATATCACATAATATGGTATATCTGGTGCGACTGCGAGGCAGGCGTGCTGCCAGCATGCAATACCTCAATCCTTGCTCTGCCAAAAAGCAATCATTGAGCTACTTCATAGTCATGGTGGCAGGTGATTGCATCCACTTATGGTGCTCATTTACTCTCTCCATGTTCTTGAGTTGCCTAAAATGTTTTGTAAGCATAATTTTTACTAGTGAAAATTGTAAGGGAATTCAGATTTAGCAATGCTGAGAACAGAAGGGAATTAAGTGGCATATGCCCAGGACTCCTTTTAACAGGTTTGCTTTGTTGGAAACATCAACCCTGCTCAAGAAACCAGATTTGCTTAATGCCTAACTAGAGGTCTTCTCCCCAAATATTACCATGGTTATACAAAATGAAATGGTTTGTTGCTATCACAACTTCCATAAATTGGAGATTACTGGTGAAAAGTTTCAATTTTGCTGAGGCTACTTACTGGCCTCACACCACAGCAAAGAGAGGCTTGTAAATCTGAAGAGAAAATAAATGTTGTACAGCTGGATGGCGTGTTCGGTCTAGGATCTGACCAAGGAAAGATCTGAAAGAATCACACGACAATGCAGATAGTGAAGTGTCATCAATCTTTGATTCGAAGCCCTTGCTATGCCAAGTCCATTTCATTTCTACTCTTGATAAACTAGCATATTTAGAATGTTTTGTTGACATCTCTAGGGTTTTGGGTTGCTGACAGTTTTAAGTTCGAGTCTAACTGAGGTGTCTGGCAGAGGTTAGGTTCCCATAGATTGTTGATTTACCATCATTGGTGACTGTGCTTGTCTGCCGGTATACTGTCATGCCTCTCCTAGATTATTGAAGTGATATGCATTATGTACCCTGCATGAAAAAAAAATTCTGCAGGCCCTATATCCCATTGCTTACAATTACGTTATGGAATATGGTTTATTTATTTATTTATTTTATTATTTTTGTAATGTACTAAAGGATTAGAAACTCCTTTCCATCAGTATAAAGAGCTGATATGTTGTTTAAACACTTACATAGGTTAGAGTATCACATATCATACTCATGCCATGAAGGGTTGGTAGTTCACAATTTCCATATTATAGCATAATGATACCATACGATACTTCCTGTGCACCAGCAAGAATTATACGTGACATAGCAAGAGATACACCATGAGAATCGAAGGAAAGCCATTCCTTGATATTTAGGTAATTATATTAGTCCTTATAACTTTTCTATTAGGAAGTATACATTTTTGAGAACAATGTATTTTGTTCTCCCATTAAACACACATTAATGCCGATAAATATGATGTAAACGTGCTATTGCTAATGAATGCAGTCTGATCCACAGATTAGCATGATATAGGGTAGCAAAATTCGTAACCATGATTAGGGACTAATGTTTTGTATGAACTTACAGTTTGTTTTCCCATTTTACTGTTTCTTAGTTAATATTTTTAAAATGTTTTATGTTTGATTTCCATTATATTTGGTGGATGCATAAATTTTATCAATGTTTGTCTCATGGGTACCATGCCATGCTGGCTTGTGCATCAAGGTGATATGAAGTATAGGCTAACACAAGCTGATAACCATGGACAAGTGCCAATACAGGATATAGACCCTTGCTGCTAGCCTTGTGATGGGGGTATCCATTATATGACATAAAATCAGACCCACCTTGGATCTAGTGACACTTCTTTGCAATGTTTAGATAGGAAATGTAGCACTTTATGCCAATAAAGACTGACAACCATCATAAAGTGTGCTTGAAGAACAAATATGCTTACAAGTTTAACCATACATTGAAGTAACAATTATCAGGTGGTTTGATCAAAAGCTGAAACATTCAGGACAAAATTTTAATAAAAAGGGAGAAATACCAATTTTGAGATAATCTGATTTTATTGTCCATCATGTTGCATAGTGTGATCATGTAGAAACATCCTCATTTAATCAAGCCTTTGTATAGATAGAGGTCTATTTCTTTATGCATCCCATCTCCATATAGAGGTCTGTCTCTTATGCACCCACATGCACAGACATGCAAAAAAAGGCCCACCCATTGTCAAGAAGCTATTGAGATTTGAGTCAATACCAGTGCAAATATTTGATACAAATGTAATCTATTCATCGTAGTTTAATTAACCTGCTCTTTTTCTAAAAAAGGTGAATTTCATAGGTCATTCAGAGGAAGAGGAAAGGAAAACTTTTGGAGAAAGAAGAGGAAAGGAGCGGATAAAGGAAGAAAGAACACAAATAACAAGAGAGGACAATAGTTCAAAATGAAACTATGAAATATTAAGATCAGAATTATGTAAAAGGATTCTTTAAAAAATCTGCTACTTTCATCCCGTTGTAGATAGAACTTTGGAATTACTAATTTGATCTCCTGAATGAAGAGAAATTTTAATTAATGAATTTGTTCCATATCTTGTATGAATAAAGATGGATAGTAGTAAGTATGCAAACATTAACATGATCATGCAATAGCATATTTATTATTGCAGTTTCTTTCAAAGTTGCTTTATGAATTTGGTGTTTGTGTCATTTCCTTGTTGAAGATTGAGCATAATTTGGCAATCTGAAATCTGTGCAGGCATCATATCCAGGGTTACCCATCTATTCGCATTTTCCGCAGAGGGAGTGATATTAGGTAAGTGGGACATTAAGCTAACTAGCCATTTCTTTGATGATTATTAATCTAAAAACATGGTTTTACTTTTATTCTCCTTTAAATAAGAATTGCAGTTTATTATCTATGTAAGACTCATCATGCTCTCCAAGCAACTGTTCTGGTAACTCTTTAGTGTCACCTATTATAAATTCAGACTACAGAAACAATGAAGATGCCAATATATCCTATTGCTGTTTTGTTATTATTCACATCATAGTTCTTTAAAAACTAAGAGTTCAATGTAAGAAGCACTCTTCTAACTTCTAATGTCCCTTATTTTAAGTTCAGACTTCAGAAACAATGAAGATGCCAATATGTCCTTTTGCTATTTTGTTATTAGTCACACCATAGTTCTCCCAAAAATATGTAAGGGTTCAATGGAAGAAGTATCAGGAAGAGAAGATTATTTAGTTTCTTCATGCATTGAATTATCAGTGTTAAGCATGTCCAAATTCTATTTATTCTTTTTTACTCTCTAGCACAACCATCTATTTAATCGCTTAAATGGATGCCTTTTGGCCTATCATATTTTTGTTCTTAAAAAACCTCACCTCTGCTTCCAGGTCTCCTATGGTTTTAGAGGCAATTGTGCTGGTAATTTTCTATGTAAACCTTCATTTAGTGCAGCATAATTATTAAAAAAAAAAATCCTGTTATACATTTATGGAGGGAACAACATGTAAGCAATGAGTAAGTACATAATGTTGTGCACAACTTGTCCTGTGAGCTTTGCATAAATAAATTGCCTGCAAACTTGTTTTATCCTTAGTACTTCTGATTTGCTTAAAATTGCCTTTAGTTACTTCTAAATCTTTGACATTCATGTTTATAAAATTTCAAGCACTACACTTTTACAAGGCCGAATGAGCTTTTATCGATGCTTTCTATTAATTTCTGCTGTCCTCCAGTTTCCTGGGCTATCAAATGGACTTTTAGTATATTAAGAGTCATTTTGTTGTATCTTGGTTGCTGTTTGGTTCAATAATTTTCATTACCATACCATCTACAACAGGGAAAATCATGGACACCATGACCATGAATCTTATTATGGAGAACGGGATACAGAAAGTTTAGTTGCGGTATGTTTATTTTTGAATTTAAATTAGATGTGCGGTAATCTGTCATTACTGTTATTGCATATAAATGTCTTATAGTGTACAAGTCTATCTTAAGAGTTAGGCACATACATTTTCATTTTATTGGCTAGCCCTGATGCTTGTCTACTGCTTGTTTGGAGTTCTCAATTTTAGGCAATGGAATCTCTGGTTGCACCTGTTCCAAGAGAGTCCCATAAACTGGCATTGGAGGATAAATCCAATCGAACCATTGATACAGCAAAACGGCCTGCGCCGTTGACCAGTGGATGTAGAATAGAAGGTTTGTGCGTGTCAAAAGGTAGTTTCTGCACTATATTCATTTGCCATTTTGAGTTTGTTGAATTTTATAGACATCTTACAAAAAGAAAGAAGTACTATGGGCTCTTCAGGAAGTAATTTTGGAAATGATAATAATATAATATGTGCCAGAGTGATCCGTAGATGACATAATGTGATACTTCTTAACTTAGTTGTTATAATATTATGCCTAGAACCATCAAACCTTTTCTCATCTATAGTTAGGATGCTGTTTCTTGTTGAAACTAACAGCAACTCAGCACAGGTGCTGTGCAAACATGTCATGTATTGACATCAAGTGTCATGCAACTGTTGATTTTTTGTAATAAATGTCTTTGGAATGATAAGAATGACAATCAATTTGTCATCTGGAACAGTAGGTGTGATGATGTGGCAATTTTAGAAATTCTCCATGGTTAAATTAATTATTTTCTTCTTTCACATACATTTGATGTAGGTGTAGTAAAACTGGTGCATTATATACATATGTATGTATGTCTGTATGGATGTATGTATGTATGTATACTTGCCTTCTCAAGCTTAAAGAGAACATGAAAGATATAAACACACCAACAAATTACAGAAATAACAGCAGGAATGCAGGATATCAGGTTATGTTAAATGCATAAAGAATGAGATTGGTGGAGTACCTAATATGGAAAATCTCTGTTGATGATGTTATTAGAATTAAAGAGGCCACAACAAGGACAGAAGGAGGTATGTCTGGTGGATAGAGCAAAATGATGACTTGTTATCTGTTTTGTTTAATGAGATCAAAAGCTAGAATGATGTTAGCCAGCCATCTGCCTCTTAATGATATTCATTGCATTAGATTACCATAATTGGTAGCATTTGTTTTATCGAAATGTGCTTCTTCCTTCCCGTCAACTCCTCACACCATATTATCAGTCAGTACTTGTATTATATATGATCGCTGTCGTAGGCGGTCAAGAATAAAAACTTACTCAAACTATATAGATAGGGTGAGTCGGGATCGTTTTCATGGGGATCTAGGGCGATTGTTTTTCTTTTTTTTTTTTGAAGAAAAAATAAAAGAGAATTGATTGTAGAAGGATTAAAGAAAGAATAAAATCGCAAGAATTCAATTGCAAATGTAAATTAATTTGTGAAAGAAAATAAGTCAGAGAGAACCCAGGAATTTTGAATCCACCATGCAAATTAGTTTTTTTTTTAATGTTGCAATATTAATTCTTGTGATTAGGATATTAGTATAGCTTATCTCTAAGGGGTACGGACTGTATCAGTAGATCACAGCTCGTCCTATTAGAGTATAAACTATTTAAATTCAATTACAAGATATAAGGTTTAATTTAACATATATGATCTATTTCTCTTAAGTACGTATCGTATTCAGGGATCACGGCACGTCATTAGAGGGTATAGGTCGTGTAGGCTAGATCAATACCTTAGAAAATAAAAGATATGAAATAAAACACAATTTTATTGCATGAAAATTAAATACAAGAAAGAAATAAAAATTCGTTTACAGGCTTCATCGTATTACCGGGTTGAAGGGATTTAGCCACGCATCAAGATCTCCAGCTCCATATTCTCTCCTTTCTAAATCTAAATAATAATTAAAAAATTCTGTTTTGCTCTCTTTGCTCCTGTATTTTCTCTGTTTTTGCTGCCTCTTGCTGCCTCAATTTTCTGCTCTTGGAGACTTTTTCTTGTATGCCTCGGCCCCTTTTTATAGCCTTCACGGCCTCCAAAATCCTAAACATACTCAATCTCTTGATCCGTCATGGAATAGGACTTCTTGCCGTGTTATTTCCGCATATCCCACTCTCTGTTTCGTATTACAAGTCTTAGGCCGTTTCGTCGTGAAAACCGCATCCAAACCGCATGCTAGCTTCCGCTTGTGACCGGTCCCGCACGAACTCTCGCTCGTTTAAAATCCACGTGCTCGCTTGCTGTGAGGACCCATATTCAAATCCCATGAAGCCCAGTTTTCGCCTTCAAACACTCCCACGCCCACTTACCTGAACCACATTATTTCATTTAATCCCTTGGGTCCCACCACTTTTAACTCTCATACCTTTCTCTTTCTTTTTTTTTCTTTTATTCATTGAATCCCTATCAGACGTCCTTGAATTATTGCGTGTCGTGCACCTAACAGGCCTAAATTTAGACATGAGCTTCATCTGCATGTGTTGAAGAGCCGTTGCTTGTTGATTTGTGATTAATTCCTCATAATTGATTATTTTCTGAAAAAGAACATAAAAAGTATCAAATATGAAATAATATGGCTTAAATATCAGGAATTTTAATACTTTTTATGTTATATTTGATGCATTGATCAATATACGTCTTCCCAACTCTATTGCATCTCCTATTTTCAAACTTTGTTAAATCTCCATTCACTAAATAATGGAGTATCCATAAACCTAGGGCTGAAACCAGATCGGATACTCATCGGATACCAGTATATCCATATCCATATTTGTTTGTCTGATGAATACGGATATGGATATTATTCGGATGTAAAATTCATATCTATGTTTGTTTAAACGGATATGGATATAACTCGGATACTGAAAGTATGGGTATAATGACAAATATAACTTACATAATTAAATTTTGACTATAGAATCAAAGATATTACTAAATAGATGATAAATCAAGTTAATAACATATTTATATGATTGTATATTTTCTTAAAATTAGTAAGTGTTATATAAATTATATAAGATTACATGTAAATTCAGATATTCGGATACGGATCGGATAGTTGTCTATTCATTTTCATTTTTCTTTGACGGATGTGGATACAGATATGGATATTAGCCGGATCCTCAAATTTATGTCCATATCCGAATTGATTCGGATACGAAAACAGATCCAAACGGATAATATCCATACTACTTTCACCCCTACATAAACCTGTTATTAGAGATAATGCTTCCATAATATCATGGCAGAGATAGTGCATCAGCATTATGGATCACAATCTTTACATCAGCAATTTTCAGGAAGTCAATAGCATGCATGCATGCATATGAACCTGAGCAATTGATATTTTGAATTTTTGACATCCTGCTGTCCCATCATATTTTGCTATCCTCTTGTTCCAAGCCAGTGTATCTGAAATCTTGATTTTTGTCTTCTGTGCTTTCCAAGTGCTACTAAATGTTCTCTGTAGCCCAAATGATTTGTCAATTCTTTTAGCATTTCCAAACCTAGGGCAAAATGCCCTTGAACAGCTCCCGTCTGAAGAGGGAATTGGATTATGGTCACTCTATATTGGAAGAGGACAAATACCAAAATAGGACCTGGATGAAGGACCAGGCGTTGAAATGAGATTACCAAATCCAGCTCAAAGTACTTGGCTGAAGTTTGTTGGTTTATGTTTATCTTGGTATCTCCATCTGTTTCATTACAGATTTAGAGCATTTAGTGTTGTCCTGAACATGTCAACAGTGAAGTTGGTAAACCATGGATTTACTTGTTTGTTTGATGAAGTGCATCATTTTTTCTATCATCTGATTATGCAGGTTCCAGGAAACCTTGTCATCTCAGCTCACTCAGGAGCACATTCATTTGATCCGTCCCAATAAACGTGTCGCATGTCATTTCGCAGTTTTCATTTGGTAAGAAGCTCTCCCCAAGGATGGTGTCTGAACTGAAGAGGTTGACACCATATCTTGGTGCAAGCCATGATCGGTTAACAGGTCAATCATACATAACCAATCATGCTGATGATGTTAATGCAAATGTTACTGTAAGTCTCACAACCATTTCTAAGTACTTAAATTTTCTTATTGGTCAGCTACCTTTATACATGCTTCATCATATATCAGAAATATATTGTTTAGCATGAGCAGCTTGAACTCCAGGCTATAGATTGTTTTAGGAGGGATTGGATAGGAAGTGAAATATTAACCATGGATTTACACTGGCTGATATTTTTGAGAATGATCACCTGTCAGATAGCAACAAACAGGAGTGGTCAAAATGTACCACACCTATTATGAAATTAAGGCTGGGCAGGGAGGTCTAAATGTACCCTCTGTTGTTTGCATTTGCAGATTGAGCATTACCTTCAAATAGTAAAGACTGAGATAGTATCACGGAAGTCCTCTCAGGAATTTAAATTGTTAGAGGAGTACGAGTATACGTCCCACAGTAGTTTGGTGCACAGTTTGCATATTCCGGTTGCCAAATTCCATTTTGAACCATCTCCCATGCAGGTTGGTATCCGACCCTTGCATTTCCATTTACCAAATTCAAAGCCTGTGCGCTTATTTTTTTTCGAATATCAGGTCTTGGTAACTGAAGTTCCAAAATCCTTCTCCCACTTCATTACAAATGTTTGTGCTATCATTGGAGGCATTTTACGGTTTGCACTTGATCTATCTAGATGATTTCTTTGGTTTTCGACAGTTGAATACATACGAAAACTTGATCTCATGGCTTTCAGGTTGCTGGAATACTGGATTCCATCCTGCACAATACAATCCGGCTTGTGAGAAAGGTTGAATTAGGAAACATTTGTGATGGGAAAGGTGCATTTTGATTGTAGGGGTCCAAAATTTTGCCCATTCCCCTAGTTAGCAATTCTATTTATTGTTTTACTGAGCAGATGAATCTTATTGTCACAGAAACAGAAACATTGACGACTGTAATTGAAACCTTGCAAATGCATATATAGAAAATATTGTTTCCCAGAATTGCTCCTGGAATTCTCCTCCGGGGTGACAGATACAAGTTCATCACTTGCATCAAGAGCAATATTTCCCTGATGGGCGGCCAGGCGTGCCATGTATGTGGGTGCACGTGCACTGGGCGTGGCTGCGTTGCATGTAGTGTATGCACACGTGGTGTTGAGAACTGAGAGGTTTGCATTGATGAAAATATGCTGCCCTTGTGGAAGTGGAAGTAAATGGGATTCCTGGTTTAAACATTTTTCTTTAGCGAACTTTTTTCTCTCTCTCTCTTAACGAGCATTTTTCTTTAATGAATTGTCATTTTCTTTCAGCCGCGATGGAGGGATCCTGTGACTTAGGATCTATTCATCCTTATTATAATATTAATGCCACCTGGGAGAACGTCCCAAATCGAAAATAAGGAGAAGTGAAACCAAGGGAGGTAGAAGGTTTGAAATAAGTGTTAGTTCCTATTAGGTCGGTTTGATAATGTTGTTCTCTGATTTTTGTTACTCTATAAATTAATGAAATACGCCATGGAGATTGGTGTTTTTCCTTTCTTACTTTATCTTCAATAAATCTTTGTTCTTAAGGTTTTGCTGATAAAATTAAAAGATAAAAGGTTTCATGATACATATAACTCTGGTCCAAGTTTCTTGGATGTCAACACAAAAACAGAACAAAAGCAGTAGTGGGCCGGTTTTTTTTCTCTGTGATGGAGCTTTATTTTATTTTATTTTATTTATTTGTTTTTTTGGCACCAATGGTTGAAACTAAACTGGCCGGCTGAAGAATGGTACGTTCGTCTTATTTATTACTACCGTGAAGACTAGCGTAAGTCAAGTTACTAAAATTTGCAAAATAATTTAACAATCTCTCATTGTCCAGCTAAGCTTCGTTTTATTTATTTTTGACTTCCACAATTTCTCACCAAGCAAAATAAATAAATTTCACACACCTTAACTCTCAACAAAACAATTTCTCACCCAACCCAAATAAATAATTTTGACATGGTAACTTTCACAAACCCTCACCCCCAACAAACGACGCTCATAAAACATGGTATAATGTCACGAGGAGAGCAACAAGCGTGCCTACAAAGCCCACAGCCTTTACAGAAGCGCCGTTTGGCGGAGGGGAATAGCAGACTCCCGCCGGCAGGAGCTAATGATGGTACAATTTCTACCACCCCTGAAGGAGGTGGCGGAGGTGAAGGGAAGGTGCGAGGCTTGTTGCATTGCTACGGCTTGCCATGACCACAACCACTAACTTCTCGCTCTTTTGGCAGTTCTCTTTGTTCCCACTGATGAAGTAGAAGGGACCTGATCGCGTGAACGTAAACACTGTGTTGCCATCGTTGAACCGATCAATGAATGATGATGTGTCACAACTATTGTATGCATTCGCATCCACTAGAACTACCGAGTCCTGGTCAGGCGGGTAGACAAAAACTGCAACATTAACACATATTGTAAGGTAACACTTAGCAGTACCTAAAGATCTTAACAGCCTTCTCTTCTATTTGAGCAGGAAATGAGACTGTTTGGTTTAATAACTTACGTAGTGAGTCACCAATTTGAAACCGCTTTTTTTCTGCCCATTGGTTGAATGACATCGCATTGGGGCCAGGCACAGCCCATCCGTTTGAGCCTCCAACCTTGAACTGGGTTGCAGCGGCCATCGATGCAAGGAGAACAGAGCACAGAAGCACCAAGCAGTGAAAGTTTGCCATAAGGGAAAGACAAAGCAGAACGTAGTGGGAAAATGAGAGTAGGATAAACCAAGACTCAGGTTGAGCTCTGAAAGGTAGGTCGTAATGTTGAGGTATTTATAGGCAGGCCTCTTTGCAACCCCAAGTCTAACCTTACCTCTATTTTCGGATATCTTAGCACCTGGAACAAGTATATGGGCTAGGTCCATCTTTCTAGTACTTTTGCATCTACTTTTTTGTGGCATTAGCTTCCTGGAAGTAATTCCTTGCTTGCAGCCTTCAGAGAATTCATGCCTTGAAAATTTAGGGAATTGCGTTATGCAACCAGCTGTATACCCCAGAGTTTCACTGGGCTAGACTTGGTTGGGTTAAATTGGCCGGAAGCTTAAGATGACCTTATGCAGGAGTTTGGACCAGATTTCTTCTTTTAGCCTAATAGTCGGTTGGAAGTATCGGAATCAAACACAACATCCGTGGAACACCTTGATTGAATTTATATACCACAATAATTTACTCCTCAAAAAAAAAAAAAAAAAAAAAAAAAAATACTACCACGCCTTGAACTCACGACCTCTTCCAACAAGTACGTAGTGAGGTACTACATGCTAAGTTAAGGCCCGGATGGTATAAAAATAGAATCCTATTTAAACATTATTTTACATTTTCTCTCTCTAAAAACTTAAATGGTAAATGGTCAGCTTGAGACTTGGCATGCAAAACTTATGCGGAAGAGCCACCCTGAGATCTTGGAAAACCCAAGTTAGCGATCGTTGTTCATGGAATTATAGCATTGTGATAAAGTCGAGATCCATTGAGGCATAAATTGGGTTTAGCAAGATGCTTTTGCCCGTCCTACCCATTTTGAAAAGAGTAATAATTACCAGGAAATATGCTGACTTTCATATGTTCAAACTTTCTACTCTCTCTTTTCAGATAGAACTTACTTTCTGATCTCACGCTAATCTATCAGCAATATTGGGCCCTCTAGTTGTAGCTTACCGACGCTATGAAAGTTCTGTGAGCATCTATACTTTGATGAGGAGAATGTCTAACTTGTTTCTTTCTTTGCCCTCAAGCCAGGAAAAGAACTCCAAGAAAATTCACCTCTATTCCAAGCTCTGACAACAATCAGTCCATCTATCCTACATGGACTGAAGTTGTATCTTTCATGCCAAAAAAAAAAAAAAAAGGTCACCTTCCTTCCCATAAATCCAGCATTGGATTGCGCAATAGTCACTCGGGGATCCATGCAGACGATGAATAAGAGAATTTAGAATGCTTTGAGATCTGTGCAAGGAGCTATCCAATAATGAAAGAAGATCAATCACTCTTTGGCACAGAAGATGCAGCCTGACCCATCCCTACAATGGACCAGTAGCTTGTCTGACAAAAGGCTCTGAGGAAGGCACACCACAAACTGACTCCGCTGCATCCGCCAGGGATACGTGGAAGCCAACAGGTTGCTATATCTTCTTCTTACCGCCAGCACATCTTCCCATCCATCTCCCAACTCTCTTCTTTGTTGTCACAACAATCAATCCATCAACTTTCTCAAGCTGCGTCCGTCCCCCCGGACCCCGTTTGAAAGTTGCTGCTCAAATGCTCATGGTTGTAGTCGTTATGGGCGCAGGTAAGTCACCAACTATTAATCATTTTGCATGTTCTCTTCGTAAGGTTGATTGACCCTTGGATATGATTCTCTTAAAAAACATCTACTGGTTTTGAAAGCAAGAAAATCAGAAGGCGAGTCTGCTTACTGATCCCCTATTGTGCTTAGACAACTAGAGAGTTTTAAACTGACCTAATGACATTATGCGACTTTTAACCATAGCAACATATAGAAAATATTGTCCTTAATATGCATCGTGGTCATAAATCATCGCAAAATGCCACAAAATATTTGAAACCAAAATTTCACTACAATAAAAAGGTGCCCAGGACAGTCATTAAAACTTGCTGGAGTATCTGATTTTATCATCTTCAAAGGTTACACTGGAGATGCTTTCAGACAACTTCATCGTGGTCTGAAAGTGAAGAACCTAGACATGATGAATCCATGAGGTTCCGTTGCAGCAGTTCATGTTCTACCCACCAGATGTTAAAACAATGGTCTGCTACCTTGATTATGCCCTGAGGCTGTTAATTATTGTTGGAATCCAAGCATATAATCCTGCATGCACAATACAAGCCTTATTAACCAAGATTGTTAAGAGCTAAAAAGAGCGAACCATGATAGCAGTAACTGATTCAGCAAGCATGTTCACATCCTAGTATCATACATCAACTGGCAGTAAATTATTTGTGCTAACTAGTCCATTGGTCCAGCGATCACAAAGATAGTGTTATTACTGTTTTTATTATCAATGAAACAGACCACCTGGACTAATTTTATGTATGCTCCAAAGCAGTGCTTCTCCATCAGCTTCATTGGGCATCCAACAGAAGGAATAAACAGTGAATCTCAAAAAAGAAATAGATTGGCACATCATGGAGTGGTATTAACATACGCAATATAGGTTGGATGAAAAGCAACGACTAACAGGATGTCACATTCAAAACATAAAATTCAGACATATTATCTGGCATCAAATACCTCTAAGCCAAAATGAACCTGTCCCAACTACATCCAAACATCATGAGTCTGGTTAATGCTCACCAATTCCATGCTCAAAACTAAATTGTGACAATATCATAACAGCAGAACTGCAGCACCCTGAGAAACATCATCATCTTGATGGTACTACAAAGAAGCATAACATAATTGGGATGATAAAATATGACATTTACAGTTTCAATACCATGTAATGTAAAGAGTCTTAAATCCTAATAGCTTTGATAAAACACATCATCAGATGAAAAGATTATCAAAAGTGTGAGACTGCTCTTCTGGAGATTTCAACAGTGACAACACCAAAGCAAGAATCATTGTCTAACAAACAGTTTGAAGAGAAGTCGCTGGCAAACCAACGTCATAACTATGTCAAACAATATGAAAAATGATGCTCTATGATATAGATTCTTCTCAATTTGATGTAATCATGCATTAGTATTCGTGCTTCATTCTAAGATTCTAAAGAAAGCATAGAATACCAAAAGAATCGGATATCCACAATAATATGATAATTTACCTGAGCATATTAATTTGAGAAATCAAGTTTCTTGCATCAAATGATTATATCCCAGTCAAATAGCTGATACATGGGAATGCTACTGCATGACACACATGAGCTCATGAGAAAATCATTATCCATCTTTTCCGGTCTTCCAGATGTTATCAGCGGCACATCATTGTCACAATCATGCTGATCACACCAAGAAACAGGATTTAGAGAAAGTGAAGCCATAAGCATAATATAGCTTTGCTATTTGCAAGAGTTCCATGAAACACTTAGATGTCATCCTTAATCCCATCTTTGATGCAAACCCATCAATCCAGCATGGGGTAGATTGCTACATTCCAAGGATCCCAATTTTGTCCTTCTTTTGATGATACCTTTGGCTCCCGGCAGTTGGACGTTAGCAAGAATATCCATTAAGAATTTAGGAGGATGTTACACTAATAGAATTCTATCTCATTTCATTTGAATGGTACAGTAAACCCTGTGCCTCTTGGAAGACCCCTTCCTACGAATTCCATCTGTTAGTACTCTATATGTGATAGCATCAGGTTCTAGTCCTCTACAGATCATCTCATCAAGCAAATGCTCAGCCTGCTCAAGATTCCCTTCCTTGCAATAACCACATATCAGTGTAGTGTAAGCGACCACATCTGGCCCAAGACCATACCTTTCCATGTCACATAATAGCTCTCTTGCAACCTGACTTTTTCCAATTTTACAGTACCCATCCATCAAGGTGTTATATGTGACCACTCCACACTGTAGCCCTTTCTCAGATATCTCCTCAAAAAGCCTATAAGCTCCTTCCATATCCCCCATTTTGCAGAACCCATCAATCAAAGTATTGTAACAAACAATATCATCTCCAAATCCACTCCCTTTCATTTGATCGAACAGCCAGACCGCATCATCCAATCTACCATCTTTACACAACCCATCGGATAGAATACTATACGTGAACTTGTCAGGATGTAGCCCTTGATGATTCATCACATCTAAAAGTTCCAATGCCCCTTTCACTCTCCTCTCCTTGCAGAGCCCTTTAATGACTGTTGTGTAGGTGACTATATCTGGGTTGACCCCAAGTGCTATCATCTCGGTGACCATTTTGAAGGCATCTTCCAATTGCCCATTCCCACAGAAGCCATGAATCAGAGTATTGTAAGTCACAACATCCGGAGATACGTCCTTCTCCAGCATCTCACAAAAGACCTTCTTTGCCTCCACCAAATTCTTCTCCCGGCACAATGCAACTATAAAACTAGTATACGAGATCACATTACCCACTATTCCCAACTTTGTCATCCTTCCATAAAGATTCTTCGCTGCTTTAGTTTCCCTATCTTACACAAACTTCCAAAGACTAAATTATAACTAAAGAATTCGGTTCCAATCTTGACACCAACATTTCACGAATCAAACCCAAGCCCAGTTCGGGATTCGATTCGGCGCACACAAACCAATGAGAATAGCGTAGGTGAAGCAATTCGGGCTCGGTCCCTTCTCCTTCATGTCATGAAAAGTTTTAAAGCTTCAGAAATCTTTCCTTCACGGCAGAATCCCTTGATGAGTGAAGTGAAGGTGATGGAGTTTGGAGTGTAACCGAGGGAGATAATTTGGTCGAACACCTTGAACGCAAGGCCGGTGCGGCGGGTCGCACAGTAGCAGTCGAGGACGATGTGAAGGGTGGTGAAGTCCGGCTTCAGGCCCGACTGCAGCGAGGAGTGGTAGAGGGAGAGGGCGGCTTCGAACCGGCGGGCTTTCAAGAGGGCGGAGAGGACCGGGTTGAGGGCAGCAGCGGAGGATGGTCCGGTGGTTGGCTCAGCTGCGAGGGTAGAGACGGAGTGGGAGAGGAGGTGGAAGGAGAGTGTTCGAAGGCAAGAAGGAGAGACTGGGATGGAAAGAGGAAGAAGGGTTCTTCTTCGAAGGGTCGGGAACATTGCTTGCTAGAACTTCCATCCCGGTCAAGATGGCCGATGGATAACTGTGTGTCGTGGACGCTCCTCCTGAACCATCATATACCCACGGCCAACGCCAGATGTTTCTTCAAAAAAAAAGAAAGAAAAAAAAAAAAANAANAANAANAANANANANANANANANANANANANANANANANATATATATATATA
>KE504799.1:641515-687240 GCA_000441515.1 Elaeis oleifera | reverse complement strand
CTAAAAACAAATAGTACGCGACTTTGATGGTACCCATGTAATTCAAAAAATAGCTCTACATAATTTTTATAATATCTTAAATAAAATAAATAAATATATATAAATATATTTTTTTTGATATATGCAGACGATCACACCACTTTAATGTGATTACAATCCAAAAGGTTAGAAAATAAAAAGTCCTACAAGATTCTCATGCAAGCGTCCCCACATCGTCAGGTTCAGTCTCCGATGTACTCGGTAATAAATGATACAATCCAATTTGCCATGTTGTTTATCTCTCGAAAGACGTGCTGAATAGACATCATGATGAAATATGAAGGGAACTCCAGATGTCATGGAGAAACGGATGAGCCTCCAAATGCTTCATTTCGTCTCGATCTAGTCGATGATTGTGACGGAATCACCTTCAATAAAAATCTTCTTCGCCTACAGCTCCTATTTGGTGCAGATGATAGCTACCCAAATAGTATGAAGCTCAGCTCTCGAGATGGAAAGCTCAAAAAGATGTAAGCCCCCACTACCAGCAGCCTAGAGTTTGGATCCCGAATAACATAGCTAGCTCCACTCCTACCATCCCTCACATTACTATCAAAATTAATCTTAACAAATTTCGAAGGAGAGAGCTCCTACAAAATAAAATAATCTTTTGGATCGTTGTTGGCATAGCATGGGAGTTTCAGGAATCCAGGGCGTCAAGGACGGGTCAGTAACATCTAAATGGCTGTACTTCGTAACTAAGCAATAGGCTCTCTCTAGCACCCTATGTGCAGGCATAACCTTGAGTTCGAAGACCAGATTGTTCCTGAACAGCCAAATCCAATAAACGACATATGCTATCCTACCTCTCCAGGTGTAGATCGAAACCTCTGCCATACTTCGATAGATTGTGTCCAGAAAGGGATTCAATCAAAGGCCACTGCTCACCCCCAAGACTAACCATCCACCATCCTCCAAATCAATCTTGTCCTTGGATAGTGAAGGAAGGTATGCTTCGTCGACTCATCTTCCAGCCTGCAGATCAAGCAAGCAACTGGAAGCTCCATACCTCTATATGTAAGTAACGTACATGTTAGAAGTCGATCCCAAGCAACCTTATAGAGAAAGAGCCTGATCCTGAGATGGATAATCACTCGTCAAATCTAAGCAACCTCGATCCTTCTATCCGATATAGGCCCACTCATCTCGATGAGGTCCATCGTAGGAACTTTAGGGCAATATGATCGGCTCCACATCCTCAAGTCCTGACTACGATGGATGAGAATTAGGATAGGAAGAATCTGATCAATGAGTTGACCGCCAAAGAGATGAGGACATCCTATGCCTTCCAACTTCTATTGTCGGCAGTGATCAAATTATAGACCTACAGATGGTTATCTACCTCCATGCTGACGTAGGTCCACCATTGTGAGAGGGGCAAGCTAGAAATTCAAATACCCTGACTTATATCAACCGAAGTCTTATCCCCAATTAACCATCTGACGTGTTCTTGAATAATATATTTCTTTCAAAATAATTGATTTCTCGCTTTAGTTCTTTAAGCTATAAAATCCAATATATGGCTCTCAAATCAATAAGATAGATAAACTCTTAAGCTCACTCTACTTACTCCTCACCAAATCCATTCTCTTGCATTCACTCCAGCTTCCTCTTACTTCATTCCCACTCTCTCTCCCCTCATTTCTTGCTTACTCCTAGGTTTGTGGTTGAGGAGAGATGATGGTCATGGATGATAAGTTGGGAGTAGCACACCACAGGTAGCAGTGTGCATGGCATCTATCAGAGAAGAGAAGTTTTCCTTTAGTGGTATATTTCATTATTTGAAATTTTTGTTGTTTGAAATATTTACTCATTAATAATTTTACATTTTGACTATAGTTCGGATTAATTTTTATACATAACTGATCTCTAGAAATTTAACCTAATAATTTACCTGATGTATTTAACTGCAAGTGGATATTTTCAAATAATTTTAAATTTTATTTGTTCAAAAATTTTGCTACATAGTGTAATGGTATTATTTTGAATTTATCCTAAATTATTAGAAAGAAAATTATTTCTCACAACATGCATAAAAATATGGTTCCAAAAAAAATATGCCTAGTACAATTGGATCTATGTTAGAACTTATCAGTTGGATTGAAGGAATGATTAAATTTGGTCAAATAATCAAGGTCACTACTAATCAAAGCAATATAATGGATATTCTTTTTGCTATTTTCATTTCCATATCTTTCAAAATATAGGTAGCCAACAATTGGTATCATATTCCCTTATTTGATAAATTTCTTATTTTTAGTAGCTACCTATCAATAATTTGATATTTTGATGATAATTTGAATTAGCTTTTATATATAACCAATCTCTAAAATTTTAACCCAATATTTTCTTATGTGACATATTTGATAGTAGGTGGGCTATTTTTAAATAATTTAAATTTTACTCATTGTGAAATTTTGCAAAAAGTAACAATATTTCTTGATTTTGTTCCAAATTATTAGAACAATTATTCTTCCTAACAAGAATGATGATACGGTTGCCAAAAAAATATGCCTAGCCACCCATCATGGATTCATGATTGAACTTTTATATCGGACACAAGGAAAGATTGGATTTTAGTAAAATAACTAGGTCATATACTAAAAGAAATAAAAATTTGCATTGATATTTTTGATGCAATCTTTGTTTCATATATTTGGAAATTTTAAAGTAGCCAATGGTTGGTGGTATATTTCGTTATTTGAAATTCCTATGCGAATATCTAGTCATCAATAATTTCAAATTTTGACTATAATTTGGACTAGTTTTCATATATAACCAATCTCTAGAATTTCAATTCAATTACTCCTTAGTTGATTAGTTTGACAGTGGTCAGATATTGTCAAATACTTTCAAATTTTATTTTTTTAGATATTTTGCATCAATATATTTCTTATTTGAAATATCTTATTCTTAATTTCTACTTGCCAATGATTCAATGCTAGTGAAACAAGTAATTATGTATTATAATTTTGAAAAGGTATACAACAAAATAATCTTTTCATGTCAAAAATAACTCCTGTGACTCCTAAATTAAGGCACAACCAAAAAGAGAGTAAAATAAAATAGAAAATTGGATTTAGTTAGAATTTGGTTGAAGGTCTTGACTTTTGATAATCTTTCCACATCAAAAATCACTCTCATAACTCCTGTAACTGGTTGCAACATTAATAGGAAAGAAATAATTAAACAAAACTAGAGATTAATTAGAACCCGATTGGAGGACTTGACTATTGATTCTAGCCACTTTTCTCAGTTAGCAACAAACTAAAAGAAACATTGCGATAGAGGAGGCCGCACAGAAAAAAGGAGAAGGAAAAAAGATATTATTTATCGGATGATCGGATAACTAATTGTATCTGGATTTTAATGATATTTCAGTATGTTGTTTCCAACATCGAGAGCTATAAGTTGAATAGTTTGGATCTTAAAATTTTTTTTAATAATTATTTCCAGTATCCACACATAATGAGATTTGTCACCTATTTTTGTTTATTATTAAAATCCTCCTTATTATTGATGATTGTTTTTATTGTGGAAGCTAAGATTTATTCTTGGTAATACATTTGTATAGCCTCTAGTTGATCTGAAGAAGATTTACAGTAATCCTATTATTCTAAATAGTGAAATATTTATATCGAAAGAATTTTCATATTAAAAGTTATAGTGTTTCTTTTTATGAGTTGCTTGATTATTTTTGCTTATTAATACTTGAGTAAATTATAGAGATTATTGTTGCTTTATGATATCCCATTAAATTACACAAAGAGAAAAAAAATTTAGCATTATTATTTCTCAATTGTAGTTTTTCCCAACAATGCAGTATCAAAGCAAGGTTGTTATTTGTTGAATTTTTTGTATAAATTAAATGAAAGAATATATGGATGAAAGTATGGTTAAACTTATATCTTCCAATTATTCAAATTAAAAGTCTCAAATGAAAGATTTATTGTTTTGCAAAGATTTGTATGCATGATCCCATTGAAGAGGATAGCACCAAATTAAGTAAGAACAACTTAACAAGAGTGGGAGAAAATAAAGAGTAGGATAGTTGGATTAATCAGATAATGGATAAATGATAGTATTTTTCATCATATTACTATGGAGACTAATGCCCATAGTTTATAAACAAAATTGAAGGGTTTCTATGAGTGGAAGATTGCAAAGAATAGGACATTCATGATCAAAAATTTATGAATATAAAATATAAGGAGGGAAGTTCGAAGTTGAGCATTTCAGGATATAGTAAATAGTTGGCTATTATAAAATGATGCTAGATGATGAATTGCAAGCATTATTATTGCTTAATTCTTTACTTGACAGTCAGAACACTTTAGTTGTATCACTTAGTAACTGAGCTCTTAATGATGTGGTAACACTGAGGATGGTAAATGATAGTATACTTAATGAGAAGATCAGAAGAAGAGAATAGGATATGCCTATAGTTAGAGGCATTGGTTATAAAAAGGTGGGTGAGGAGTAAAATAAAAACTCACAAAATTTTAATAACATGATAAGTCAAAAGAAAGATCCAAATTCAGAAAAGAGATAAATATTTTATTGTGGTAAGCTAAGACATATAAAAAAAGAGTGCAAAATTTTAAAAGAGAGCAATCAAGGGAGAGAGGTGAAAAAATGAATGAAGAAAAGGATACAATGATAGTTGCATCTAGTGTTGATGTTGCTATTATTTATGATGATAATTCTGTGAATCTTATATGTTATGATTATACTTGGATTGTTAACTCAAATATCTTTTTTCATATTATTTCTTGACCTGATTTTTTTACATTTTATACTAACGGTGATTTTGATAGTATCAGGATGAGAAATGATGGAGTAACTAAGATTGTGGATAATGAATTTACTTGAAAATTAGTATTCGATGTTAACTATTGCTGAAAAATATAAGACATATTCCAAATATCGACCTCTACTTGATTTTCATTGGAGTATTTGATGATGAAGATTACCACAACCACTTTGGTGAAGAAAAATAGAAGTTCAGAAAGATTCTCTAGTGGTAGTAAGAGAGAAGAAATTAAGTATGCTTTACATAATATAGGTCAAATTATGCAAAAAAGAGATGAATACAGTTGAAGATTTCTCCATTGAATTATGACATAAGCAGCTTGGCTAAATGAGTGAGAAGAGGCTTGACATCCTTGCTAAAAGAATTCCTTACTATAAAAGATATATTTCTAAAGACATGGACTTATCGTTTAATTAGCAAACAAGATAAAGTGATATTGCATAAATCCTCTCCACATAGAAGATCACGTGTTTTGGCTTTAATTCACATTGATGTTTGCACTATGGATGCTAGAACTCTTGATAGTACTTTATACTTTATTATTTTATTGATGATCATTTTAGAAAAGCATAGATTTTTGTTTGAAATCTAAAGATCAAGTATTTGGTGTTTTCAAATATTTTCATACTAGTATTGAAAGAGAAACAGAAAGGCAATTGAAGTGTATTCGAGAAGATAATGCTAATGAATATAGGGATACATTTGAGAAATATTGTACAGATCATGGTATCAAGCTTGAGAAAACTATTCTTAAAATATTTTAACATAATAGAATTGCTAAGAGAATGAATCGTACTATTTATGAAAAAATTCAGTGTATGTTCTCTCATACTAAATTGTCTAAATACTTTTAGGATGAAGCATTGAGAACTATTATAGATTGGATCAATCTTGCTCCTTCAGTTCCTCTTCAAGGTGATGTACTAGAAAAGTATGGATTGAGAAGATGTATTATATGATCACTTGAGGGTGTTTGGCTATAAGACATTTATTCACACCCTTAAAAATGAGAAATCCAAGTTTGATAAAAATTTAAATAGTGTATCCTCCTGGATTATGTACATAAAGTGTTTGGTTGTAAATTATGAGAGTTGGTTAATAAAAAGGTTGTCAGAAGCAGAGATATTATGTTTCTAGAAGATTAGACTATTTAAGATTTTGAAAAAATTGAGAAGCCAAAGTCTGTAACTAAAATTATATTGATCTAGGTTCAATGCCTTCTACCATGATAAGTGATAATAATAGGATAGATGTATAGGAAGATGATGGTAACATAGTTGATGTCCCCAAACTTGATAATGATATGCCAGATAACCATGTTTAGCATGTTGCTCCAGAACTATCAGTTGAATTTTAGTTGAGAAGATCTAGTAGAGAATATCGACCTTCTTAAAGATATTTTTCTCATAAGTATGTGATGATTACTGATGGAGGAGAATCAGAATGCTACTAAGAGGCTATGAATCATGAACCAAAGAAAGAATGGTTAAAAGTCATATCGGAGGAGATGAAATCGTTACATGAGAACTATATATTTGAGTTAATGGAACTACCTACGGGTAAGAGAGCACTCAAGAATAAATGGGTATTCAGGTTGAAGACTAAAGAGAAGTGCTCACATATATGGTATAAAGAACAATTGATTGTAAAGGGATTTGGTCAAAAATGGTATTGACTTTAAAGAAATTTTCTTATCTATGGTTAAGATGTCTTCAATCTGAGTTATTCTTGGTTTAGCTGTAAGGATGAATTTAGAGATTGAATAATTTGGTGTAAAAACTGCTTTCCTCTATAATAATTTAGAGAAAAAATTTACATGAAGCAGCCAGAGAGATTCATAGTTAAAGACAAAGATTATTTGTATATAGATTAAGAGCTCGTATAGCTCAAGCAAGCACCTCAGTAGTGGTATAAAAAATTGATTCCTTCATAATGGACCATAGGTAGAGCAAAATCATTTTTGATTATTGTGTATTTATAAAGAGATTTTTGATAAAATTTATTATTCTCTCATTTTATATAGATGATATACTAATTATTGCCTATAATACTAGAAAGATTGAAAGTTTGAAAAGAGAGTCGAACAAATCTTTTTCCATGAAGAACTTGGGGCCGGCTAAACAAATTCTTTATATAAGAATTATTCATAATAGGAAGAGTAGAAAGCTTTGGTTATCTTAAGAGAAATATACAAAAATATATGAAAAAATTCAACATAAGTATGTCCAAACTTACGAAGAAGTTCAATATGAGTATGTCCAAACTAATTTGCTCTGCACTTATTGGTCATACTAGAATAAGTTCTAGGCAATGTCTTACAAGTGAAAAAGATAAAAAAAATAAAAAGATTACTTATACATCTGATTGGCAGTTTGATGAATGCCATAGTTTGTACAAGGCTGGATATTGTTTATGTAGTTAGTAATGCAACTCAGTTTCTCCTAAAACTGATAAAGAATATTGGATAGCTATTAAATGGATCATTAGGTATCTCAGAGGTAGTTATACAGTCTATTTATGCTTTGGCAAAGACAAACCTATATTGGATGGGTGTACAAATGTAGACATGATTGGTGATATAGATTCTAGAAATTCTATATTAGAGTACTTGATGACTTTTCATGGAAAGCAGTGTGATAACAATCTAAGTTATAAAATATATTGCTTTGTTCACTACAGAGGCCGAGTATATTACAATCATGGAAGATTGTAAAAAACTCTTGTAGATGAAAAATTTTCTATAAGAGTTGGGCTTAGAATGAAAGAAGTAGATACTTTATTATAATAGGGTGAAGAGCCTTTCATCTTTTAAAGAAGCCAATATTTCATTTGAGATTTAAACACATTAACATAAGATATCATTGGTTTGGGATGCTTTAGAGATAAAGTTGCTATGTCTTAAGAAAATCTATATGGATAATAGTGGGTCAAATATCATGACTAAAACTTATCCATGAAAAATTGATTGCTTGTAGAGAAAAAGCAAGCTTGGTGGAACCTTCAGATGAGTTAGGAGGATGAGATTTGTCGTGTAGTCCCTCATATGGAACCCATACATATTTAAAATAAAAAAAGAAGATCATGGCCTTAATAGGTGGTGCAGCAAAAAAAGTCTGTGCGGCATGATAATAGAGGAGGTGGCATAGAAAAAATGGGGAGAAAAAAGGGAAAGAGTGCTATTTGTAGGATCATCGCATGGCTGATTGTATTCCGATTTAAGAAATTTAAGTATGTTGTTTCTGGCATCGAGAGCTATAAGTTAAATGGTTTCGATCTTTGCAAAATATTTCTATTGATTATTTCAAGTATCCATACGTATATGATGAGATCTATCCTATGTTTCTATTTATTATTGAAATATGCCTTATTGGTGATAATTGTTTTGATTATGGAAGCCAAGATTTATTTGTGTAGCCTCTAGTTGATCTAGAGAAGACCTACAATAATCTCATTATTCTAAATAGTGAAAGATTCATATCGAAAGAATTTTCATATAAAAATTATGGTGTCTCTTTTTTGTGGATTTTTTGTTATTTTGCAATATCCCATTTAGTTGCACAAAGAAGAAAAGAAAATTTGATATTATTATTTCTTGATCATAGTTTTTCCAACACTTGCTGACCCATAAAGAATACTTACATCTTCGTCACTAGCCATCATTTTATCTCATTTCTGGATCTTCTTCTCAAATTCATGGTGACTATTATGGTGTAGGTGAGAGAGCATCATTAGTTCCATATTGATAGTGAGTTAAGAGAGACTCTGGCTTATTTAGGATGAGACATTTTTTTTTATGTGAGATACTTTTTACAAGGCAAAATCGTGAGGTTCCATGCCGTGGTACCAGAGGCCAAAGTGGACAATACCTTATGTATGCGGAAGGAGAGACTAATCTACCCAAGTTATGAGCCTTTGACCGTAACATTGGGGTCCACCATAGGGCTGATGTACCTCTGACGGACTGTGGTGCACCTCCTACAATCTTGCCCAAAATTTTCTTAACTGGAGGGCTATATTGTGGTGTAGGTGAGAGGGCATCATTAGTCCCAAATTAGTTGTGCGTCAAGAGAGGCTCTATCTTATATGAGATGGGACCTTCTTGTTGGGAAAAAGACAGTGACAACCAAGATGGGCAATCCTTTCCCGTTTGAGTGAATATGTGAGGAGAGAAAAAAGTTTTTTAGCAACTAAATAAATATCCAACACACAAATATGCCCAAGAATGCACAAAAATCCACAAAAGAGAACACACAAATTTTAATGTGGAAACCCCCTCCAATGTGAAGGGTAAAACCACGAAACCAAAGATCCACCCAAAAAGCTTCACTATAATTAATATAATGTCTTTAATAGCCACAAATAAACATAAATAACTCACAAATTTAGAGCCAAACCGTAATTCCAATAACTATGGAATAATAAGAAAGAAACAACAAGAGAGTGGAGAAAAGTTATCAAAATACTTTGAAGCCCTGAAAATCAGATTTTCAGTCATCCAAATTACGATTAGCACCATTGCAATTGAAGAACCATGTGTCTTCTATGTGCTATCTAAAAATCAGCTCAATCAGACTACTAATGACCTTTCGATCGTCAACTAGATCAAAACTGTGCAGAGCTATCCAAAACCCATGAGATTGTGTTTTTCTCTCCCTTTCTCTCTCTTTTTCTCTCTTCAAGTGGCTGAACGCTCTCTCTCAAAATTAGGGCAACAAGAGTCATATTTATATGATTCATAGTGGGCTTAAGTATGGGCCATATTCACAAATAGACCTCAACCAAAATAACTAAACTTTAGATTTTCTCTACATAAGAAGGAACCCAAAAGCCCAACAATTCTCCCCTCCCGACAATGTGGAGAAAGTTGTCAAACCAACAACCAACAGACAAGCCTCAAACTTTCCTCTTGGTAGAGTTTTTGTCAACATATCTGAGCCATTATCATTAGTGTAAATTTTCTCAAGCTCAAGTAACTTGGAATCAAGAACATCTCATATCCAATGATATCATACATCAATATGCTTAGATCTATCATGAAAAGTTGGATTCTTACCCAGATGAATAGCACTTTGGGTATCACAAAACAACACATACCTCTTTGTGAACCCAAGTTCTTGCACAAATTTTTTCATCCAAAGCAACTCTTTGCATGCTTCTGTCACTGCAATGAATTCAGCCTATATAGTAGATAATGCAATATATTTTGCAATCTAGATTGCCAAGCCATAGCTCCCCCTGCAAAAGTAATCAAGTAGCCTGAAGTAGACTTTCTCGTATCAATATCTTAACCACATCTGAATCTGTATAACCATCAAGAATAGATTTTTATTTCGAAACAAAGTTTCAAGCTGGAAGTGCCTTAAATATATCTCATAATCTACTTCACTGCATTCTAATGCTCTCTTTCTGGGTTAGAAAGAAACCGACTACCTGTACCAACTGCATGAGCTATATCTAGCCTGGTGCAAAGCATTGCATATATCAAATTGCCTACTTCTGATGCATAAGAAACTTTTTGCATGTCTCGCCTCTCTTCTTCATTAGAAGGAGTTTGTTTAGTGCTTAGCCTAAAGTGTGTAGCAAAAGGTGTGCTTACAACTTTAGCTTTATCCATATGAAACTGATGGAGCACCTTCTCAATATACTTCTTTTGAGACAACTACATCTTCTTAGACTTTTTGTCACGAATGATCCTCATGCCAAGAATCTGCTTTGCTAGTCCTAAGTTTTCATTGCAAAAGACTTACTAAGCTTTTCTTCAATCTGTCGATCCTAAAAGAGTTATGACCAACAATAAGCATATCATCAACATAAAGCAATAAAATGATGAAGTCATTATCAGAGAATCTCTGTACAAAAACATAGTGATCAGAAGTAGTCTTCTTGTAGTCTTGCTGAACCATAACAGACTCAAATTTCTTGTACCACTGTCTGAAAGCTTGTTTCAAACCATACAAGCTCTTTTTCAACTTACAAATATAGTTCTCTTTTTCTTGACCTCAAACCCTCAGGCTGCTTTGTGTAAATTTTTCCTCCAAGTGACTATGAAAAAAACTATTTTCACATCCATTTGCTCAACCTCTAAATCAAGACTGGCGGTCAAACCCAAAATAACTTGGATTGAAGATATTTTCACAACTGGTGAGAAGATCTCCTCAAAGTTAATCTTTTTTTTCTGACTGAAGCCTTTAACAACTAATCTGGCTTTGTATCGTAGATGTGAAGTATTCTTTTCATTCTTTACCCTATAAACCCATCGATTTTTTAAAGCTCTCTTACTCTTAGGCAACTTAACCAACTCAAAAGTATGGTTGTCAACAAAGACTTCATTTCATCTTTCATAGCTACGACCCATTCTGCCTTCTATTCACTATCTATAGCCTCTTCAGAGCATTCAAATTCTCCCCCATCAGTCAAGAGTACATACTCATTAGGTGAGTACCAAGTAGAAGGAACTCGATCTCTGATCGACTTCCTAAATGGAGCTGTAGGTTGCTCATCAAGTACTTCTTGTTGATCATCAACAATCTCATCTACAGGAGCATCTATCCCATCTACAACTTTATGATCATCCTGAACTTGATCACTCTTAATATCATTCTGCACATTATTTGAATGCCAAGCTTAGCCACATCAGGCATATGTGTCACTGGAATTGGATCCAAACCAATCAAGCTACCATTACTTGAAGGCTCTGACTTATCTGCTTTGTCAATATCTTAGTGGTTTGATCCTCCATGAAAACTACATCATGGCTTCTAACAAGTTTCTTCTCAATTGGGTCATAAAATCTATAGCCAAACTCATCTTGACCATGACCAATGAATATACACTGCCTTGTCTTGGCATCTAACTTGGACCTCTCATCTTTGGGCACATGTACAAAAGTTTTGCAGCCAAACACACATAGATGATCATAGGAAACATCCTTACCATGCCAAACTCTATCTGGAACATTAGCCTGCAATGCAATAGTAGGGGATAAATTAATCACATGTGGCAACAATATATAAAGCCTCACTCCAAAAAGATCTAGATAACTTAGCTTCTGAAAGCAAACATCTGACTCTCTCCATTAATATCCTGTTCATCCTTTCTGCTAAGCCATTCAACTAAGGAGTCTTAGGAGGTGTCTTCTGATATCTGATGCCATATTATTTGCAATACTCATCAAATGGTCTAAGATATTCGCCACCATTATCCGTTCAAATGCATTTCAACTTTTTTCTATCATCTCTCAACAGAAACATGAAATTCTTTGAACACATCAAGTACTTGATC
Organism: Elaeis oleifera; assembly: GCA_000441515.1. Taxonomy (NCBI): domain Eukaryota; kingdom Viridiplantae; phylum Streptophyta; class Magnoliopsida; order Arecales; family Arecaceae; genus Elaeis; species Elaeis oleifera. The sequence continues at coordinate 675,107 of KE504799.1, read as the reverse complement.
TTTTGACTTCAAAGCATAAATCTAAAGCTTCCTTGAATGATCATCAACAAAAGTCACAAAGTAAAGTGCACTGCCAAGTGACCTTACTTTCAATGGACCACAAATATTTGAGTGTACCAGTTCAAACAATATGACTTTTTGGAAGGAGGATGACTCTTGAAAGAAATCCTTTTTATTCCTAGCCAAGCAGTGACCACACCTTTTTAACTTTGCACTTTTCAATCCTGAGAGCAAATTCTTCTTGGCTAAGCAATCAAGTCCCTTCTCACTCATATGGCTCAGCCTCTTGTTTTATAATTTTGATGAGCTATCACTCTCAACAGCATTCACAGAATTAGTAGAACTTGAAGCCTGCATTAAATACAAACTTGAACACTTCTTTCCTTGTGCCACAACTAAAGAGCCTTTAGTGAGTTTCCACTGTCCATCACTAAAAGTATTGCAATATCCATCATCATCAAGCCTTCCTGCTGAAATCAAATGCAAACGGATGTCTGGTACATGCTTGACATCTTTGAGTACCAACCTTGTTCCACTATTGGTTTCCAAACTGATAGTTCCAATGCCTACTACCTTTGACAAGCCATCATTACCCATCTTCAAGATCCCAAAATCATCGGGAGTATAAGATGTGAAGAATTCCTTCCTTGATGTCACATGAAAAGAGGCACCACTATCAATCACCCAACTTGTCTCATGACAAGCAAGATTGATCACATTCTCATCATAAACAATAACAAGTTCATTTGAAGTGGTGGTGGCAACACGATCATCTTTGTCATTGTCATTCTTCTCCCTTTTTCATTTATAGCAATATTCTTGATATGTCCCATTTTATCACAATAGTGACATTCATGATTCTTGTACCTTGATTTTGATTTACTTTTGGTTTTGCCTCTACCATTCTGTCCTTGGCTCTTATTCTTGCTTCTCCCTCTGTTTTCAGTAACCAAGACCTCAGATTGTGATGATGACACACCTTTAGTTCTCTATCTCATCTCCTTATTCAAGACACCACTCTTGGCATATTCCATGGTCACAACACCATTAGGAGTGGAATTGGTCAAAGACATTCGAAAATTTCTCAAGAATCAGGTAGAGTATTAAGAAGCCAAAGTCCCTGAATTTCATCGTCAAACTTCACACCCATTCCAGATAACTGTCAAAGCACCCTTGAAATTCATTCAAGTGATGAGATATGGAGGTCTCTTGTACCTCAACTGCATTGCTTGTTTAAGCAGAAATAGTTTATTGTTTCTAGTCTTCGAAGCATACAAGGTTTTTAGCTTCTCCTATAGAGTTTTAGCATGTATCTCATTAACAATATGATTCAAGACATTATCTTCCATCCATTGCCGAATAAAGCTACATATTTGTTGATGCTCAAATTCTTATTCTTCATTAGATTTAGACTCGAGTTTCTGAGTCACAAACATCGATAGATGTAGATTTTTTACAAATAGAAGATCTTTCATTTTTTTCTTCCACTTATGATAATTTGTCCCATTTAAGCAAACCATTTTACTCAAATTTGCCTCTATCATTCAAACAAGCTCCATCCATAATAAATAAATGAATCGCTCTGATACGAGATTGTTGGAAAAGAAGGCGGTGACAACCAAGATGGGTAATCCTTTTCCACTTGAGTGAATATGTGAGGAGTTAAAAAATTTTTTTGAGCAACTAAAATAAATATCTAACACACAAATATGCCCAAGAATGTACAAAAAATCCACAAAAAGAACACATGATTTTTAACATGAAAAATCCCCCCAATGTGAAGGGTAAAAACCACAGGACCAAAGGTCCGCCCAAAAAAGCTGTATTATAATCAATATAATGTCTGCAATAGCCACAAATAACCGCAAATGGCTTACAAACTTAGAACCAAACTGCAATTCTAATAACTATGGAATAACAAGAAAGAAACAATAAGAGAGTGAAGAAAAGTTACCAAAATATCGCCTCTATTCCAAGCCCTGAAAATCAGATTTTCAATCATCCAAATTATGATCAGCACCATTGAAATTGAAAAACAATGTGTCTTCTATGTGCTGTCTAAAAATCAGCTTAATCAAACCATGAATGACCTTTCGATCGTCAACTAGATCAGAATTGCGAATAGCTGTCCAAAACCCATAAGATTATGTTTTTCTCTCCCTTTCTCTCTCTTTTTCTCTCTTCAAGTGGCTGAATGCTCTCTCTCAAAATTAGGGCAACAAGAGTCATATTTATATGAATCATAGTGGACTTACGTATGGGCCATATCTACAAACAGATCTCAACTAAAAATAAACTAAATTTTAGGTTTTCTCCACATAGGAAGAGAACTCAAAAGCCCAACACTTCTCTTCCATATAAGGCATCTTTTAAAAGATAAAACTGTGAGGCCCCATACCATAGTGTTAGAGGCCAAAGTGTACAACAATACCTCATGTACACAAGAGCGAAGATTGATCCATCTGAGCCATGAGCCTTTTAAAAGAAAGATCCAATCTTTGATGAACAAAAATTGGATCGTCAGAAAAAATTGAGTAGGTTCCGGATTAAAATTTTGAACAAAGTATCGGTATACCTTTGTTTGAAGCGGAAGATCTTGATTCGAACAGTAGGAAGTCACTTTGCAAGAGCTGTTGGTGTGGCTCCTCTACTTTGCATGCATGCTATGCTTCGTAGAAAAAAGGAGGATGAAGGCTTCTGGGCATCCTCACTTGAAAAGGGAAGCAAAAGATGGCATGAAGATCAGATGTCATCGTAAGGAAAAATACTTAGAAGAATACCTCACGCCCATGCTCACCCCATCTTCTTATTTTTTGTCCCACAAAAACAAACTCAATAACCCAATCAGATAAGAATACAATTCAAATCAGTTCAAATCAAATTTAAATTAATTTTGAATTGGTTCTTATCCATAAGAAACCCAAGGAGAAAGGGGAGGCGCCAACATGCGCCACCTCATCCTTTCACATGCACGAAGAAGGAGGCATGATTTTCAGCACCCTTCCTCCCTCCTGGTCAGCCAACAAGGAGAAAGAACTTAAGGATTTTAGGCTTAGATGATCAATTTCAATTTGGTTCTAATTTGGATTCAATTAGAATCCAATTTGGATCCGATTCGAATCAAATTGAAAAAAGCTGTCAATCATAATTTAATTAGGATTGAGATCCAAGTCCAACTTGGATAATTAAATTCAATTAATCTTAAATCAAATCAAACTTAATTAAATTAATTTAATTTAAATTAATTATGATTTGAATCCAATCTTCTCAAAATTACAGATCAAACACTGATCAGAAGTTCGAGTCCCAATCAAATTAGGACTCGAATTGATTAGGACCCAAACTCAATCTCCTCACATTCTTTGGATTCAAATTTATTTAAGTTCATCCCCAGAATTAATCCTGCAGCTAATGCTCAGTGCTAGCTAGACACCGTCAGTATTTAATTCTTTATGATCTTGAACTCAATTCTCAATTAAGTTAATCTATTTGTTCAATCAAGTCACTTACTTCCAAATTGAACATATAGATGCTAAGTTAATCCTTTCCTACATCGCTTGACAATGCGCGTGACTCCATAGGTTCGAACACTAAACTGATAGTACAGAAACTAATTTCTGTATTAATTGAAATGATTATCTAGCAATGATACTCGATGTCCAGATAGGTTGAATTATTACAAAGTAACATTCAAGAATCTTCGCATATGGTTACCGTATAATTCATTCTTTTGACTCTCAGTGTTTAGGATGACTTTAGAGTAAACAGTCCAACTTTTAATCAGTCATCCATATTATATTTCAACTTTATAAATCCTGTGACTGATCATAAGGATTACCTTGGTCAAGATTTTACTGAATTAAAATACAGTGAAGCATTATCTTCTAAAACCTAGAGCGGTCAATTCCATCTTGACTTACACACAGATTTCACAAATACTTGACTGTGCCCAAAAATCTTTCATTACTGTATTAAAATACATATAATCCAGTACTAAAGTACAGTGAGTTGCTTGCAAGTCATCGTGGTGATCTTAAGTCGAAGGGACACTTATATCCATATCCTTCACGAGTTGCTTTTGACAATAGAGCACTCTGCAGTTGAGTCACGTTCAGTGAAAATATATTTCTATATTTCATCTGCATGCTATATCAGTGTCTCTGTACTCTTTGGTTATGAGGACAACCAACTCATATAGCACATAATGATCTATATTTGATAAACGTTATCGTCCTATTAATAACATATCATTTGATCGTGAATAAAATTTAAGAACTACTCGATAAATCCTCATTATTTTTATTGATTGTTAATAGTTTTAAAGACTTCATCATAATAATAAGAGTTATATAAAGAAGATATAAAATATGTTGAACTGCCAAATAATATTTATTAATTTATTTATAATTTATATATAAATATACAACTATCTACAATTAGATAATTGGCTTTAAGACACAATCCCAACACCTTTGACCGCCCTTATCTCTCAAATTCATGATGACTATTGCCTTCCCCTTGTCTCTCTTTCATCCCAAGCCATCCTAACCCGCCATACAGCCCCAAGCCATATTAGCAAATCCTAACCTCTTGCTGTGCCCTCCCTCCTTTCTTTCACCATAATCACCTAGCATCCCTCTTTACCAACCTTGGTGGATGGACATTGAAGTTCTACGAGATCCAGCATTCTCATGCCATGAATTTCTTCTTAGGTCATATAGGATCTTCAGTGGAGTGGAGGGTATCTTGTAGACTTCGTCAAAGTTGTTGACACAAAAGTCTAGAAGTGTGTTTGAATTGGGCTAATCTCTCTTCCAAATACTAAACGGAGGCATAAGTCTTCCCAAGTTATTGTGTTCAAGGGATGGCAACACCAGAGAATCGTCTCTTTAGTGTAAAGCTATGGCATCCGTATATGAAGGATTTGAAGGTTTAAAAGTGAAGAAAAGAAAGACACCTTTTTTGGCATTTCCAATCTTTCTATAGTTCCTTATAAAAGGTAGCTCTTCTTTCTTCTAACTTTTATTAATTCATTAGAATCCTATTTCACCTTTTTTTTTTTGTTTTAAAACTTTTGCTAGCTTTGCAAGTGGATCTCCTACACTCTTTGGAGGGGTAAGGGAAGGCAGGCAATGCAAATATGAATGTAACAGCTTTATTATTATTATTATTATTTTATATAAGCAGGTAGTCACACAACTCTGATATGAGAGCAGTCCATAAAATCAAGGTATAAAAGGTCTCGCAAGGCCGGCGGGCATGTGTCACCCTGTTTTCGGCCCAATCTCCAGAGTACATAAGATACAATTCAATCTGCTACACTATTCACCTCTCAATAAACAAGCCAAATCGACATCACAATACAATGGCCAAGAGCAATCCAGATGTCATGGAGAAGCGGATGTGCTTCCAGCTGCTTCATATTATCTCAGAATCCAACCAATGACTGTGGTAGAATCTCCCTTAATGAAAATCTTTTTCGACCGCAGCTCCTATTTGGTATATATGATGCCTACCCAGGCGATATGAGGCTCAGCTTTCAATACTGAAGGCTCAAAAAGATAAGAGCCTCCAATCGCCAACAACCTAGCATCTGAGCTCCAGATGATAAATTCTGCACCATCTTTACCATCTCTGACACCGCCATCAAAATTCACCTTGACAAACCCCAAAAGAGGGGCCCCTAGGAATAAAAATAACCCTTCGAGTTATTGCAAGAGTAGCATGGGAGTCCTAGGGATCGGGAGCATCAAGGAACTAGCCAGCAGTGTTGAATTGGCTATACTCCACAACCAAGTAGATGGCTCTCTTTAGAACCTGATAAGTAGATACCACCTCGTCTTCAAAGACCAAGCTATTTTGGAAAGCCAAATCGATAGGCAATATAAGCCATCTGACCTCTCTAAATAGAAGTCATTCTTTTAGTCATACTCTGATGGATCATGCTCAGGAAGGACTCCAGCCATAGGCCACTGCTTGACTCCCAAGGCTAGCCACCTATCCGCCTCCAAATCAGCCTCACTTACTGGATTACGTGCTCCATCGACTCATCGTCCAACTCACACATCGAATACAAAGCCGGAAGCTCCATACCTCTATTTTAAGAATCGTGCATGTCGCAAATCAATCCCAAGCAAGCTTCTAGAGAAAGAGCCTTACTTGGGTGGCAGCCACTCTCCTATTGTTGCTGGTTTGCATAATTCGGATAGATCCCTCAAGGAGATCCTACGGTAATAGGATCGAACCCACACCCTCAAATCCTAACTGTGATGAATCGAAACTGGAGTGGTGAGAATCCCATCGGCAAGCGGACCACCAAATAGATAGGTAATGGCTTTAGTTAAGGAGTGAGAATGGACTTGCAATCACAAGAGCTCTTTATGGAAGGTTGATGCTGGTGGCCGGAAGGTAACATTCTTTTTCCCTTTTTGATGTTCCTTCTACTTAAATTCTAAAGATTTTATTAAGATTGTCATGGCACATGATCCAGAGAACGCCTTGGGCTTTCCAGAGAAGGTGAGCGGAGGAATTCAAGGAACAAGCAAGAAAGAGGACCTTTAAAACTATTAGGGCCTACTTTACAGAACTTTAACTTTGACTTTTTTTTTTTTTTGAGATTCAAATTTTTCTGCAGTTGTATTATTATATGTGCCTTTTGGGCAAAAAAATGATATATGAAGGAAAAAAGTCTCGTAGTTTGTATATTTTAGTGCATTGAATTATTTCTTCGTTCAGTCATAATTCATAAGTTGCCTTGATGAAAAATTATCAAACATCTGTATAAATATTATCTTGAAAATATAATTATTCTTTTTTTTTGAGAGAGAATGAAAAAGTATTCTTTAAATAAGAGATAGTTCGGTAAAATAAACAATAAATATCTCTATCAATGTTTTCTGCTTTTTCGAACCACATTTGGATTTCTTCCTTTTAATAATAAACGAACGGGCGAACCTCTCTCAGGATAAGACAAATGGGTTTTCTCAGCCCATTTAGTCTATAAAGCACAATCGATGCTTAAGAACTCTAAGCTTGTAGATCCTAGCCGTGCTCAACCATCCAAATAAACCCATTTCATCACATTACCCACAAAATCTCAAGAAAAACAATCCAGCCTGGTTCCATGAAGCTACCATGTCCATGGAGCTGCTACCCCATTAATTGACCCAGTCATTCATGTCCCTCTCAAATTACTTATGCCATTTTACCCACATGTTAGCCCATTGATGAAATGGCACAATAAGCTATAGTTGGCCCTCAATTTTTTTCAACATTGGACGCATGCTTTTTTCTTTTTCTTTTGTTTTGTTTTTTGTAGTAAAGAACATTCGACTCATGTTTACGATCTAATTGAGAACCAGTGTCCACCCTATCCACACTCCATGATTGATGCATTTTGCACCAGTCTTCTCTTGCCTGACCAAGGGACTGGCTCCAATCCAGACCCATTTCCATTGTTCGAACCCAAACTGAATATAACCGAAGGTTTGCCAATAGCATGGAACTTGGGACCTCACACAGTCTTCTTTTTAGCCATTTCCTCTTTTTCCCCCTTTTTTGGATAAGGGAAGCAACAGCTTATTGTGCTATATTGATCAGTATTTCACATCACTCAAACCCGAATCTATAAGTACAAGCTTACTTTAATCTAGATTTGCAATTGGAAAACTTATGTTGCTTGTGTTGTCTCAACTGATGGTGCCATTTTTTCTCCTCCAGGCCAGATTTTCCATCTTCGCTCATTTGCATGTTGCTATCTGCATGTTCTTTACTCTTTCCCATAGAACACTGTAAAGGCCTCCAATCACCAGGGTTCCACCTAAAACACTGCAATGACAATGCAAGATTGGTAGCTAAACTTCCACTTTAAGCATGCTAAGATAAGTTGAGAAAGGAGACTTTGTTGAGCATGGAACTAGACCTTCCTAAAGTAACTTGTTCTCCTAGGAGAAATGAAGAGAGTATCATTGTGATAACTAGAGTTAACGGCATGAACATGGCTAAGAAACTGGCCCTCTTTTCTCAATGGTCCGTGACTGCAAGTAATATGAAACTCCAACGCCAATGGTACTCTGCCATGCATCACTTTGAATATGAGTTTGAATTGCTAGAAGAAATAAAATAAGGGAAATTTAACAAATTATGAAATCATTAACCCTATATATTCCTCATTATTCTCTAGTGACATATATTTGACATAAAAAAAGGTGATTAAAACCATATACTAGTAATCTAGTATCATTCTATGATATTTCCCACACGAATCAGTCCATCTCCTTTGGCTAATTTGATCATATAACACACTTAGTTTTTTTCTTTTCTTTTTTTTTTGGAGAAGAAAGCTTAAAGCCTTAAACCTGTTGGACTGCAGCATTATTTCCATGTATCTGTAATGACAGAACAAACAAATTCCCTTGCTTGGATTTCTCTCTGAGATTAGATTTGGAAGTCTTATCTTTTTTTTTTTTACAATAATATTTGCTGGAACAAACGGTGCATGTAAAATATACTTACACCATAAGCCACTGAGGTTAGATTCATGTCCAAGCCTAACTTCCACCGAGAGAAGTCCCTCTCAAAAACCAGTGCTACGATGAATGATTGAACGGTGCTAAAGAGGCACTGTAGGGTGGTGAATAGGAGCTTGGAAGGATACTCTTTCAACACAGGTCTCTATTTTGAAGTAAATGCAAAGATTAAAGTTCCATGTCTACTTTGAAGCATATATAAAAGCATGATTAAAGCCTAGAGTCATACCTGTAGCACCATCCACAAAGACCGTGTTGAAGCGGCAATGGTCATGAGGAAGGTCCCCAAGACCCATTTAATGTGAGAATGGCTGCGAGCTTGGTCGCTGTGGCTATGTCCTTGGCCAAGGAGGTGATGGTGGTTAAAGGATTTCAAGTGAGGTCCTTTGTAGAAGGCCATTGTCAAAATACCAGCTAGGCAAAGCACTACTCCAGAAACTTTTGCAATCCCTCGAAGCCTCCTTAAGTTGATAACTTCCATTCTGTTATTTAGAGGGACTGCTTGATTGAGATTTTATGGTAAAATTCATTCAATTAACTATCATAATTTGGCATTTCATTATGATAGCATGATGTCCATATCCTCATTTCATTTGGTGAATGTAGCTAATGTATCACAACCTAAGATCTCATCTTAAAAGAATAGCCGGAATATATTATTTGATTTCCTTGGTCCAATATAAGTACCGAAGACCTATCCAGCCAATGTGGGACTAAACACACCCCGCACGGATCCTCACATATATCCCATTTAAACTTTGGTGTTCTCATCAGGCTAAAGATCTAAATTCATTAAAATTTAATTACAAGCATCACGACCAGCTCTTGATTAGTCTAATAAGCCCATGCTATAGTATCTCCTAGTCTATATAGGCCATGTGCTGATGAGTCATCTTCATAGTACTTGCACAATCTAAGGCTTCATCTGAAAAGATAAGTTGAAGATATAATATAGATTCCTTGACCTTGTATAAGTACTCAAGATCTATCTAGCGTATAGCTAACATGAGACTAAACATACACCTATATATATCCTCATACTATGAGTGATAGGTTTGTAGTAGTCATTTATCTTTTATTTGTATACTATTGTTTCTCTGAAAAAATATTGCATATTACTATAATAAATGGCATAAAACTTTATGAACTCTCACAAGGCCTCTTTTTCAAGATGATAGTTGTAAATGCCCTCTTTTTGCCTTTTTCTTTCGGTTGAGAACAATTGTTGGTGGCCAATTAGAATTGTTTGGATTAAATTCTTCAGAAATGCTTCTTAGGCTTAGCCCCAACTTAATCCTCTTCCTAATTAAAAGAACGAAACATGCAAATAGCTGAGCTATAGCATAGTTTGTAGATCCAAAGGTTCTCTTTTCTTATCAATATAAAATAGAACAACAATCTTTCTACAAAAAGTCCATTGTTGCTAGTTGCTTATTTTAAAAATACTAGGACATGTGCATAGCGAGATTGAGCCATATCGAAATAGAACAGCCAAAATGAAAGTAAGCACAGGAGTGAAATTTTCATTGCAGCTGCCAATGTTGCTGAAGTATAATCAAGAGCAAGGGAGGTTATGTTGGCGTTAACCGTAAGCCTAACCACACAAAAAAATAAATGTTAGAAAACCATGAATAACTTTAGTGCAATAAATTAATTGCAGTTTCTTGTATGTTTGAGAACTTTTTGTTTGTTACAGAGAGATGCTAGAGCCATAGTGTTGTTGCAAGACTTCGGCCGGATGTTGATGTTGTTGGGTAGGATGCCATCAAGTAATCGATACGCTAGAGGGAACTTGCAAGAAAGTCCACACACGCCATAGATTTTTTGATGGAGGATCTTCTGATGCCTAAGTTAGCCTGAGCTTGAGAACAGTAGAGAAAAGAGAGAGGGGTTGTGGGAGAGCGAAGTATACATTTTCTTGTCCTCCCATTTAACTTGCTTACCTGAGAGTCTCCTTCATACCTCTTTTATAAAAAAGTTAAGCCGTAGGCTGTTAGCCAAAATTTATAAGTTATTAGACCTGATTTTTTAGATCGTTGGGCCACATTTTGACCATTTAGTGGGAAGAAAATCCACCTGCTAACCTTCGAATCAAGGTTGTTGTCATGGATGTCCATCGTGGGCTTCACCCATATGGCTAATTGAGTTGGCAATTTGAAATGGATGCGGGGTCAAGGTCCCAGGCCTGCATCTGGTGTGACTTCGCCAAGTCGCCTTGGACGCATCCTAAGGGGAGGGTCGTTCTGGTTGATGGGTCACCTCCACAACACTTGCCCCTACTTCTGAGTTTGAAGTGGCTTTATGGCTTTGAACGAAGAAAAAGTTAATCTGGTAGCTGATTGTCAATTCTATTCCCTTTTGGAAGCATCTGTTTTGCTATATATACTCGAAGGAAGGAGCTTCTGAGGGTTAATTATGTGTCGCTTCGCGATCTATTCCATCATTATTAGAGAAGGGAGCTCGAGAGGTCGCAGAATAATGCCTTGGAGAGGAGATCTGGAGATTGTTCATGGATTCATTGGGACTCATCATGTGTTAGGTACGGATAAGCTTCGAGACATACTTTGTAGATTGTCTTATGCGGCTCGATTTGAGAAGGGTGTGAAGAAGAGCCGCGACATTTGTTGCTCTCAATACTGCTGAAGTGGCAAGATCTAATGATTTGATGGCTAAATCTATATTATCGGTGGTCAGTATAAATAGACCATTCGTTTGGTCAGATTTTTTGCCATCCAATTGCTAGTTGTTCTTATGTTATTGTGATTGTCAGAGCAAGACTCTTTCTTCCTCTTGTTGACATAACTTCCATTGATGCTGGTGATCATCTTGCTTTTCAGTTGACCTTTTATCTGTGGTCTTAGAATAATGAAACTGTCGCTCTCATCCATCAAGTTGACAGTGAAGAGGACTTCCAATTGGGAGTCCTTGTCAAAGAGGCCAAGGGATACCCAACTAGGAGTTCCTGCTCCCATTCTATTGCGATTCCTAAGGGCATTGGATGTAAACTCGATGGGGATCGGGATGAGCCGGTAGCGATTGGGTTGCCATAGTCTGTTGTGTTAGTAGCCTTAGAGTCACTTCAGCTCTCTCTCTTCCTTCAAGGTGGGCCCAGCCTCCCCCAGGGATGTCAAGTGGGTCGGTGAGGCCTGGGGCGGATCCTTCCTTACCCAAAGGTGAAGGGGGGTTCGCCACCATTGTGAAGTTGATGCAGAGGGATGCTTTCACCTTTCAAGACCATCAGCTTGCTTGGGAGCTAATGGAGTCGATTTTGGTGCCGATCAACGGGTTGGAGAGGGGGTGTTACCCCTTAGATGAGGTTGTAGGGGCCTCTTATGCCAGCCTTTTTGGGTGAGTCACTGGTTCTCATGCTTGTTCTTGATTTTGATCATGACTTTCTAACTTTATTTTTTATGTAGTTGGCGCATGACATTGCTGTCCTCAATTGAGAACTCTGGATATCTAAAGCCTTGGCAAGGGCCACAGAGGAGACAAGGCAAATCACCTAAGAGGCTAGAAAGATAGTTGAGGACAAGTTGAGGTTTATCGAGGTAGAGGCAGAGGAGGAAAAGGTGAAAGCTATTACCATGGCCAGATCCAAATGCATCAAGGAGTGCAAGGCTTCGACGGACTTTGACAACAAGTCATTGAGGCATCCTCGGATGCCTAAATATATGACTTCCATGCCTGCATCGGATGGTCCCAAGTGGACCTGAGACATCTTTACCTCAGGAATAGTGATAATGAGGTTAGCATGTTTTCATCAGACGATGATGATTTTGCCTCACTTGAGCTTGCTTCAACTGAAGCCCCAGCTCCTAGCTTCGGGAATGCTATTGAGACTGCCTCGCTCGCGTCTGAAGACTCTTTTTTTTGTAGTTGCTTTCGGTGCCTTCTCTCTCCTTTTTTTTTGAGACAAACTATTGTAATAGACTTTCATTAATAAAATATATCTCTTTATTGTGTCTTACCTTTCAAATGATGTTCCTTATTTCTTCTTGGTAGTTGTGCTGATTGGCTTTTGTCATGATCAAGGGCTCGGATGACTTGGATGGGTTGGTCTCCGTGCCTGAGCTAGGGTCTACCTTGATTCTTCTTGAAGTACTCACTTTAGCAGCATATGGTAGGCAAAGTTCTAAAAATTATAGGCTTATTTGTGTGCCACATGCTGGATGTTGATAGGCACCGTACCACCCTCTATGGATTAGAGAAAATAATCCATCTCGGGGATTGTGCAGTGGAGAACTATATAATTTGGAGGCTTAGGGGGCATGGCCTTTAATACTGGCACTTCTGATAGGGGATGTGGTCTTTGAGGCCCTTCGGATAATGACACATATCATGTGGTCAATGGGTGGTTGAATGCGCTTGGACTTATCGCTCCTATAAACAGGGTTTTATTGCTTGAGGCTAATCTTGCCATGGTCATCTTCCGTAATGATATGGTGGCGCCATCTCATCATCCAGTATTAAGAGATCATTGGTACTTTCCTCTGTCTGGGGGAATCTTCTCTTACCCTTGGTTAGCCACAAAGCACCTCAAGGGAATGCATCAGTAAGCATCCTACTTTGGCATGGGAGGTAGTGAAAATTTTGTCGCTCTAGCCAAGGAGCCGCAAGGGCGGGCATCTGGGAGCTTCTAATGCCTTGTCCTGCACAAAGAGGTCTTAGACCTTTCTAGAGGGCTATCTTTATTTCTCCTAAGATAGCTTCCCCCCTCCTTGAAGGAATATCCTAGAGGTAGACAGATTTTTGAGGAGAAATAGGTTATGTCATCCCCTATATCCTTTAGCGGGGGTCGGTGATTATTAGAAGAGGATTTTCCTTTGTGTGCATGTTGAGGATGGCATCAAGCAGTCTTCAATTTTTCATTCGAGGATGCCGGTTGAGCCTACGGAAGATGATCGAGCCCGAGCTTTGTGTTTTTCTTTCTTTGTTGTAATAAGCTTTACTCGAATAGGGTTGATTTCTAATAAATTTCTTTAGAATGTGTATGAATCTTTTGAATGAAGTGTTCCTTTATCGCTATTTCTTTGTGTGTCTTTCAGAGTTTCTTCCTCTTCAAAGCGGGGTCCCTAGAGGGTTAGTCCCTTTGCTTTCATCATTGGCAGCCTCAAATTGCTGTACGGAGTCTTCAGAGTATTAACCCCTACATTATCATCATTGTCGGTCCCAAGTGGTTATGTGGAGTTTTCAAAGGATTAGCCCCTTCATCATCATCGTTGTCAGCCTCAAGCGGCCATGTGGGATCGTTGGAGGGTTAACCCTTCATCTTCATCATTGTCGGCCTCAAGCAGCTGCACGGAATCTCCAAAAGGTTATCCCTTTTCATCTTCATCATTGTCGGCCTCAAGCCGCCGTATGGATTTTCAGAGAATTGGCCCCTTTATCATCATTGTTGTTGGCCTTAAGCAGTCGTGTGGGATTTTTGAAGGGTTAGTCCCTTCATTATCATCATTATCGGCCTCAAGCAGTTATACGGAGCCCACGGAGGGTTACCTCCTTCCTCATCATTATCGTGGCATCTACTTCAACTTGCACGTAGGCAAGGGCGCCTAGTGGCTCGACAAGGTAAGGCATCGACTTGGATGTCTTCGGATCTTTTGTATCCATCAAACCTCCAGAATTTGGGAGGCCTTAGAGATCGTCTTTGCATTTTCGCAGACACTGAGCCACTTTTAGTCCTCAAGCCTCGAGAGATTTGAGGCTTCGTCCATATAGTAGATCCAGCAAGGGGTCTCAGCTCCCTTGGTTTGCTCTTGGGTTGGCTCATCGTTTGGTTGTCATAAACTCTAGAAGCCTTCTTGAGGTTGTGTCAAAGGCGTGCTTATTGGGATCGAGCCTTATTTGATCTTGCTCTAGCACATGCTTCCCTTTAGTCATTATGCAATTTTATCCTTCAAAGAGCATTATAAAATAAGATGTCAGTCATACTTTCATTATAAACTATTTTTTTTTTACATTATGATTTGCTATCATCAGTAATATAATGAAAGCATCATTGTGAGGAGAGTATTCTCCTTAAAAATCATTATCAAAAAAGAAACAATGCCCCCTGAATACTATCTCTTTTTTTTCTCAGTTTGGTCTTCTGCCCTTACCACTAGTGAAGCCAGAGATAGTGTTGATGATGCCAGCCATTAGTTGGTTGTCATTGTTTTTCTCATCAGATGCTTGATTTCATTGCTTCTGAATGTACTTATCGAGGTAACCTCTTCGAATTAGTGCCTCGATCTTATCCTTAAGCTGCAGACATTATTTGATATCATGGTCATGGTCATGATGGAAGTGGCAATACTTCCTCCTATTCCTCCTATCCGGAGGAGCCTTCAGTGGCTCAAGCCATAGTCGATACTTCTATTTCTAGATATCCATTAGGATATGAGATCGAGGGGCTGATAGAGGGGTGTAGCTATCAAATGGCTAGGGTGGGCTCCTCGGTTTGTAGCTTTTTTGGTGGTTGGAAGGATTTTCCTTCGGCTTAAGCCGCATGAGGATCTTCTTGACCTCTCCTCTTGCTGGAGGCCTTCTTTCCTTCTACCTATTTGTGCACCACTAGAGCTTCCTCCACTTGGGTGTATTTTCGGGCTCGGGCTAGTAGGTTGGTATAATCCTTCAGAAAAGTCTTGTTGAGGGAGAAGATGAGGTACTCATTTCATAATTCTCTCTTAAGCACTGATATTGCTACCGACTCATCGAGATTGTGCACCTCTAGTGTGGTGACATTGAAGCATACGATATAGTCACGCAAGGACTTGCCCTCTTCTTGTCAAAGAGAGAAGATGTTGTTAATATTTCTTCATTGAGCTTGGTTGCTGCCAAAGTGGATAATGAACTATTGGGTTTTGAGGTGTCATACATGTAGATTTTTCAAAATTTTTCAAAATAGGCAATAGAAGATTAGATTAAACTATTTAATCTATGCATACATAGATCTAATATAACACCTATGGATCTAGTTCATATGATGAAGATAAGATGAGCATACATCTAATTTAAATAAAATAAAATTCAGTGATCAAATTACCTACCTGAAGCACTAATTTTCTTCTTTAAGATCTGGATCTGAGGATGTCTTTAGCTTTCGATGAAGCCGCACATGCGTCCGGCCTCTATGGGTATCCATATAGGACTGATGCAGATTAAAATATCCGAGATCATCGAGATGTTAGCTTTTTTTAGATTTCACTCCTTGTTGGATCTCCTTCTTTGACTCTCATAGAAGATGATTTGAGGATCTATGGAGGAAGTAGAGATGCAGCGAGAGGACTCCTTTCTCTCTTGCTCTGATCTCTCTCTCTCACACAAAAGCTCATGCCCAAGAGGAGAAAGCCCATGCCCAAAGTCTGATTTCTTTCGAAGAGAACTCACAACCTCTCACATGCCCAAATAAGAAGCACTCTTATTTTATTAGATGCCTAAGAGCTCCCCTCCTTTTATAGATGGCAACCAAGGGGAGATAAGGATAAAGCCTTATCAAATAAGGATTCAAGTTCAAATGAACTTAATCCTTATCACAAATTTGAATGACTCTCATCCAAATTTGGCATGGAGAGAAAGAAACTTAGGAGGGGGCGACAACACTTGGATGTGCATCCCCTCTCCTTGTCCATTTTCTTGTGCGAAGCCAATCTAGTATTGGTATCCACTTTGGGCGACAAAGAGGAGAGGATAAGATTAATCTTATCATCATAAGGGTTAAGTTCAAATGAACTCTCATCCTTATCAAACATTTGAATGAACCCTTCATTCAAATCTAAAATGGTGTGTGGCTAAGAGGATAAGCATAAGGAGGAGGGTGGGCACTCTCTCTCTTTCTTACGCATGCTAAAGAAGGGGGCATGCATCCCCATGCACACTCCTCTTTTCTAATGAGAGAGAGGAGAGAGAGAGTCCCAACAAATCTGGGACTCTGGCTAATAAACCAACTCAGATTCAATCCGGGCTCATTTCGAACCCAATTCAAATCCGATTTGAGCCTATAATTTGAGCTAGACTCAATCCTAATCTAATTAGGATTCAAATCTAAAAATCAAATGCTCAATTAGGTCAAATCTAATCAAATTAAATTTGATTTAATTAATTAAAATTTAATCTCTAATTTGATCTCATTAAATTGTATTGCAACAATTGCAATTAAATCCTCCTTGCTAACTATTAGCAAATCCTCTACTTGTAAGTTTTACAAATTGATCCAAATCATCAATCTATTGATAATTTGATCATGATCCAATCGTTTGATCTAATCAAACTTCTTTTTATGTGTGACCCCATAAGTTTTATTCTATCTAGTAGTGAGACACACCATGATCTCCATCATAGTATCATCAAAATATCTTTCAATAGGTTGGAACATTTTCAACTCTCACATAACAAGGATCATCAATCCAGAATGATCCTAGTAAGCTCTCACAATCTACTAGTGATACCTCACAGTATGTGATGGTAATCTAGTAGAATAGAATAAATAGAACCTCTAAGTATAGTTACTGTATGGTTCAATTCTTCTAACGTGAGTTCCTACAAGATAGAGATTATGAAAACTCATCAAATCTTAGCATCTATCATATAAAATATTCAACTAACTCGAGTCCAAATCATGAAACTCATGAATTTCATCAATCATCTTACTGTGGCCATAGACTTAAGGACTCAGCTTCTCAAATCTCATAGAACTAATTTTATCTACTAAGATCAATAGATCCTATCTAGATGTGCATCCTACTCCTACAATGAATCTACTGTAGCTAACATACACTACAAAGATCTAAATGGCTAGGAGATCATGTTTATATACAGTCAAAGTATAGCAATCCCATTATGAGCAGTCGAGGCACCGCAGATCAAAGAACCATTCACACAACCACAGCATCGAGAAGATTACTGATGAGTGAGTAAACATCCATGTGATCTCTTATATAGTCACGTTTAGTACCGATGTTCTTCAACAACCATCCACACTCTCAGTCAGTGTCCCCACACTGTAGACTCGAGACTCATCTACCTCGAAGGAAGCGATTTGTGCACCGATCTAATCAGATCAATCACCATCTCCATGATGATCCATTGATCAGATGCAATTTAGGAGTTAATCACACATGTCTCTAATTCTCAACTCTTAAGAATATGTGTCTTTAAGTTATTAATTCTTTGGATGATTTTCGGACACATTACATAAGAATGGATAGAAAATGCCTATTTTATTGATAAATCAATAATTTAATACAAATATATATTCTAAAAAATATAATATGTCTGCCATATTGACTTCTAGAGCATACAACTAACATGAACAGCCTGCCAAGTTGCTCGAATGAATAGATGGATCCAGATTGGAGTCTTAAATACCGCATCTATGCCAAATTTTGAGGATGGCTAGGAAGGTAAGGCAAGAAGGGCATTCAACGCTCCTTGCAGCATCATGAGGGTCCTATAACCCTCCAAGTAATCAAGAGGGTTAGTGGAGCTATTGTTCGACTCCACCTGAGGCATTTTGAATTGGCTTGAGATCAACTCACTTAAGATTGCTCAGAAGAAAGGTGGTTGAGAGTTGAAGTCGGGGCTATCGTTGCTCTGTCGAGCTTTGATCCAATTTCACCACAACAACACTCGATATCTTAGACTTTTTTCTTGAGCTCCTCCTCTCACTGTAATTTTCAGGCCTAAGGGAGTAGGTCAGGGTCAAATCTCTAGTAGAGGAAGAGCCTCTCGACCAAGCCTCCTCCCTCAAGCTCTAACGAAGGAGGGCCAACCCGTAGAGGTGGGGAATGATGAGAGTGTTGTCAAGGAGCGGATCTTAGGCTTCGAGAATGAGGTCACCGACTGTGATGGGAAGGAGCCACTTGAGGATTTGGCTCCACGTGCTGCTACTGCTCCTTCACTTATTGGAGGCTACACGGTGCTAGATAGTGCCTAGATTTGGTGAGCCAGGGCATTGAGTGGCAACAGGTCTATTGTGGCCGGGAGTTTCACAGCAATGGACCAGCGGGTAGTACTACTCTAGCTACAATGAATGGATTGTCGATGGAAGGTAGTGGAGTTGTGTGCTCTCGTCCGCACCATACTCTCTTTCCTCTTAAAGGAGACTAACCCCTTTCTCTAGGACCAATTTATTGCTACAAGACTCCAACTAGATGCTGATGTGGCTAGGGTAAGATGCTGTCCAGTAATCGAGATATTGGAGGGAACCAACAAGGAAAGTCTACGTATATCGGAGATTTTCCGATAGGAGACCCTCCGATGCCTAAATTAACTGGAGCTTGAGAATAGTAGAGGAAAAAAGAGGAGGTGTGGGAGAGCGGAGTGTTCTTCTCCTCTTCCTCCCTATTTAATTTGCTTATCTGAGGATCTTCTTCATACCTTTTTATAAGAAAGTTAAGCCGTAGGCTGTTAGTCAGAATCTATAAATTATTAGGTTTGATTCTTTAGGCCGTTGGACCATGTTCTGGCCATTCAGTGGGAGAAAAATCCACCCGCTAACCTTCGAATCTAGGTTGTTAGTCATGCCTGTCCATCGCAGGCTTCACCTGCATGGCTAATTGAGTTGACGGTCTGAAATAGGTGCGAGGTTAAGGTCCTAGGCCCGCATATAGTATAAATTTGCCAAATTGCCTTAGGCACGCCCCATGAAGAGGGGTCGTTTTGGTCGGTGGGTCAACTCCACGACACATAGTACGAAGGAAATCATCACATAAAAGAACCATTGTGTTTCAAACTAATTAATGTAGATGCGTAGAATGAAATTTTTGTGTGGATATATGAATAGAAAATTAGGAACGCAAGAGATGATTTGTTCTTCATAGACTATATACACGGCAAAAAGTACTCATGGTGCTTGAACTAAATTACTTGTTGGCTATCAAAAGTCAGAAACTTACCCCAAAGCTAGCATGAAAATCTTGAAGCAAACCATAAATGGTAGGGGTGGAGCTCTTTTCCTGAATAACAAAATTCTTCGATGATCCATGAAAACAGTAACTACTAAAGAATGGAATTTTAAGAAGGGGGAGGAAGGAGTACCTTTCTAGTACAAACGCAATGGGAGCCAAGAACAGAGCTGCAAGTGCTTGTTTATAGAACACAAAGACAATAGTGCTCATGCCTGTGTTGAAGGCAGCCTTGGTGAGAATACCATTGCCTACACGTATCAAACTTATCAGAACCGCAACCAGATAAACCTTTGCGTCGTTCATGGCTAGAGCTTGACTTAGAGCTTCTCTAGTCGGGAGGGATGGATAGAAGGGAAGACAACTAAGTGGCTAAATGGATGTGCACGCAAAACATATGAAAATATGAGGACCAATCAGGAGCAAGATGATGAGAAAGTGCTGCCTAAATGGACATGATTGTATGCCACTAGTAACTAGCATGGACATATTTTTCAATCATCCAATCACAATATAGAGAACAAATCAGCCAGGTTCAGTGCGTTGTATGTCGGACATCATATGCCGTGATCATAATTCTTCAGAAATACCCCATGCGAACTTGCACAAATACACAAAGCAACCGTTGGATTCTGATGTTGAAGAGCACTCTGCTAACCAATTTCACATCATAATCCATGCAGCATCAGAGAAGAAAAATAATGCACAATATGATTTAATTCCAGCATGAACAAAAAAAAAAAACATGCATAAAACTATGATTACATTAGAGTGAGGAGAACTTTAAAAGGAAAAAATAAAATAAAATAAAGAACAACAATTAGAGGAGACAATAGGTTACCAGAATTCTTTTTTTTTTTGTTTTGAGGTGAAATGGGAAGAAGCAAATGCTTCCTCCCAGTATTATTAAATGAAAGAAGAACCTTTACAAGGCTTCCCCCCCTGAAACAGAGGATGTTTCAGGGAACAGAGAGGGTCAACAGCAGCCCAAAACAAGCACAGGGAAAGGTATAAGAACCAAAACAGATATCAGACCACAATGTTGGGTGGAGTTGAAGACAGACACAGAATTGCCGGCAGAGAGCAAAGCAAGCTGGGCCCAGAGCTGCACATGTAATTTCTTCTTCACCTTTGAACAAAGATGGTCCCAAGACTGATAAAGATGAAGAAATTTCTACAACGTGATGTAAATTGAGCTCGTCCTCCTTTGAAAAATTCGGTTGTTTCTCTCCATCCAAGGACTCCAGCAAACGGCTGCTATTAATTTTCTGCACAACTACTAAGCATTTTCCAGTTCTTTTCCTCCAACTCGACCAAAGATCATGCAAATTGATGGGCCAAAATCTCAAATTCAGTTGGATCTTTAACTTTCTCCAAACGGAGCGAACAAAGGAGTACCATGCCATCAAATGATGGATCGTTTCAGGTCTTGTGCCTCAAAGTGTGCACGAAGAGCCAATGTTCCATCCCTTCTTATCAAGCACCTCATAAGCATGCCCCTTATTTTAGTGCTAACCAAATAAAATTTTAACTCTCTGGGGACCGCTGCCTTGAAAGAACACTCTGGTAAGGGCACCTCAGCCCTCCATTGTTTAAGGAGTAATAAGAGGAGATTAAGTACACCCCACTATGGTCAGCTTCCATGGTGTCGCACCAGCTACACAGGTTGGCAAGGCATGGGAAAGACTGTTGTGAAGATAGTCCAGTTGATTAGATTCCTCCAGA
Organism: Elaeis oleifera; assembly: GCA_000441515.1. NCBI lineage: Eukaryota > Viridiplantae > Streptophyta > Magnoliopsida > Arecales > Arecaceae > Elaeis > Elaeis oleifera. Next base: position 653,971 of record KE504799.1, on the reverse strand, counting down.
GATAAAGGTCCGCAAACATTGACCCTCCAATCAAGTATTCTCCAACTCCAATAAGATGCAACTAATATATTTTCTGGAGTGCTCGAGCACAAAGACCACTGAATTATTCAGACAAAGGATAATGATCCAACTAAGCATCCTCCCAAAAATGAACATTTGCCCTATTAACCAGGTTAAAGGGACACAATTCTAGAAGGCCTCCGTGATACGGCTAATGTCACGCCAGATAGGAGATAGCTATGCAAGATTCTTTTCAGCTCTCATGCCCCACTTCAGTCTAGGATAGTAAGCTCGTTTAATTTGCCTCGCCCACAAGAGGTTAAGAAAGGCCATCAACCTCCACGCCCATTTACAAAGAAGAGCCAGATTCAACTGATCCAAATTTTTAACACCAAGGCCTCCTTTCTCCTTTGATTTGCAAATGCCATCCCTGTTAACCAAGCAATGGAACCCACTAATTGAATCATTGCTTTTCCAAAAGAAGGCCCTTCTCAATCGCTTGATCATATTAATGACCTATTTTGGCAATCGATAAACTGATATATAATATGTAGGTAGTGCCATCAAGACGGAGTTCACTAAGATTAGGAGACCTCCAAAGGAAGCAACTTGTCTTTCCATGAAGCAAGCCTTGATTGGAGCTTTTCAATGAGAGGAAGCCAACAATGCTTGGGGAGCTTTCGCTCACTGAGGGGCAAACCAAGGTAACTGAATGGCAGAGAGCACAACTTACAATTCATCGAAGAGGCAATCCTAGTAGCTTCCTCATTAGCCACATTGAGACAATAAACACTGCTTTTATGAAAGTTGATTTTCAAATTGGAAGCCTCTTCGAAGGCAAAAGAAGTGCCTTGGCTGCCAACAAGCTATGCACCTTCTCAGAACAAAAAGGAGTGTCATCAGCAAATTGTAGACTTCTGATTCCTTTAAACTCCTCCATAAGCCCAATACCTTCAATAAGTCTCAAATCACTGACTTTTTTAAGCAGTCTGGAAAGCACATCCACTGCAAGAATAACAAACTTGGTGAAAGTGGGTCTCATTGTCTCAATATTTCTTACACAAATCATTTCCCCGGGTGTCCATTAATCAACAGGGCCATGGGGTAGAAGAGAGAAGCATCCTAATCCATCCAATCCATCTACTTGGAACCCTCTTACTTCCATAAGCTCTATCAAGAATTCCAATCCAAATTGTCAAAGGCCTTTTCAAAATCAAGCTTACATAGCACATCTTTTCCTTGGATCTTCTACAATAAGCAAGCATTTTGCAGAAATGAAATTTCAATAATAAGACTCCCCTCCACAGAGGTTGACTGGAATCAGCTCAGGTAAAAAACAAGAGAGCCTCCTTGTCAGCACTTTTAAGATGATTTTGTAGAGACTATTAAGAAGACTAATGGGGCATAGGTCTTGTGGAGTAAGAGGACCTCCTTTTTTTGGGATGAGAGAGACAAAACACAAAATTTAGCCTGACAAGATCAAGAGTCCCTTGATAGGAATCATTGAACAGAACAAGAAAATCATCTTTCAGAAGACTCCAAAATTTTTGGAAGAAGCAAAATGAGAAGCCATCCAGACTAGATACTTTAGCACCACAAAAGTAAAAAATGGCCTCCTTGATCTCCTCCATTGAAAAAGAACAAACCAGATTACTAAAGTCAAGCCTCTGGTCACTATACAAGGAGTTTTAGTCAATAGAGAAGATTGATTGGGAAGTGGTGCCAAAAAGGTTCTTGAAGAATCCATGCAATTTGACAGCAATAATTTATTGTCGCCAGAACTCCACCTATTATCAAGCAATAACACAATAAGATTTCTTCTTTTCCTTCCAGAAGCCACTTTGTGAAAGAATGAAGTATTGAAAGAATAAAGTATTTTTATCACCCTCTTTGAGCTAGATTATTTTAGCTCTCTGTCTCCGGTAGGCTTCCTCTTTGAAATAAATTTTCTCTAGAGATTGGTGGAGTATCTTTCTAATCTCGAACTCTTGAGGTGAGAGGTCGACCATTTCCTCCTTGTTAGATGGGTGATATCATGAAGAAGTTTTCTTTGTACTCCTTAATTTCTTTGTTCTTCCTTGAAGACCACTTCTTAAATGTATATCTAAGTCTCCGAAGGTTATCCACCCAACTAGCAGTAGAGTTCGTATAATTACTAGTACTTCTCCAGTTAGAGACCACAACATTCTCCACATTAGGCTCTTTCAACCACCATGATTCAAATATAAAAATCCTAGTGACATCAAATTTGATCTTGCAATGCAATGTGATGGGGACATGATCAGAGAGGCTGCACTACCTAAAGCAAATTGTATTGAAGCTGGAAATGCCAGTTCCCACTCAGGCGAAAGCAAAAACCTATATAATCTAGTGAGACACGGGTGATCTCTTTTGTTACTCCAAGTGAAGGAACGCCCCTTAAGGTCTAAGTCCACCAAATCAAGGTCAGAGATAAACTCTATAAAGTAGAGACAATCTTTCACACATCGAGTTTTGCCTCTATGATCATCCAAAGATTTTATGATGTTAAAATCACCACCCAACAACTAGCTGCCTGAAGCAATAGATCTGATAGTGAGCAAGTCTTGGAAGAACTCATCCCTAAGTTTCCTCTCATTGGGCCTATAGACCAAATTAATAAAAAGAGAGGATTGTAACTAAGTGCCCATGAGTTCCACGGTGGGAGAGTACTTTATCTTGTAGGTGGATTTTAAGAGAAAGAGCTTGGAACTCCATCCCACGAGGACGCCGCCTGAGCTTCTAATTGCATTCAAGTGTTCCCACCTATCCAACTTGGAGCCACCCAATGAGTGAAAGAAAGAAGTAGATGGATTAAAAACCTTAGACTCCCGAAGCAAAATGATTTCACAAGTTGATGAGAACACTAAATCTTTGACAACCCTTCTCTTTTTAGTCGTTCCAACCCCTAACATTCCATGAGGCAATAATCATGAAGCCACGTCCGTCTCCTCCAAAGCAATAGAGCTGACAACCTCTAGGTAGTCAACCAAATGGCACACAAACCTTGACCAACTCTGCAGCAATACCAACCACCCAACCTTCTTTGATTATGCTCTAGAACCAACCATCCACAAACCCAAGGTGCAAATAAGCAACAAATAAAGGAGCAAGCACAAGATTCAATAGAAAGCAACGACACATGACAATGAGTAGCATCGGCCTCACAATAGCACCCAACAACAATCATCAACCCAAACCAAATAGCAAGCAGAACCAAAACCATACAGCAATGACTAGACATAGACACTGGGATACCTCCGTAGGAATCATCAACATGGTTGCACCTTTCCATCATTTCCTTGAGATTTGGACTCGCACCTTTTCACTTTGAAGCTCTAGCAAGGTGACAATTTACATCCTTGGCCATCTAATCAAAGAAGGAGAACCCGCATGCATGTCCCTAATCCAGCAATAGACGGTGAGGCAACGAGCTGAGAGGTTGATTTAGGTCTAAAGGCAAATCATCCAAACTACTTCTTTCTTCTTCCTCCTTGTAGAAATAAGTTTCGACATCGCATTTTTGACCGAATTCACCACTTTGATATCAGAGGATTTATATTAGCTGGAGACAGAGATCATGCTAACCGCATGAGGGGAAGTCACCACCAGATCAGCCCTCTTCACACAAGAAGGCTCGAGATGTACCATCTCATCATGTGGTACCTCTTTCCTCTTCAACTTCACAATCAGGTGATTTGGCACCAAGTGAATCGGCCCTAGTGGGAGGATCAAGAGCCTCAGGACCGATGGCAAGTGGAGGAAGATACATACTAGTGTGGGCCATCACTTCCTTCACAGGCGACAAGACGCTCAGTTCCAACAAGAGATCAAGGAGCAGAGGGTCAACTCAGTCAATGGCACAATCTCCATTTCTTATCATAGGAAAATCAGGGTCACAATCCTAAGTATGGCCCACTCCTTTCTTAGAAGGCTTCAGTCGGTTAAAAACCAGCGGCCTTACCACACTTGTATCCTCGACAGGCTCGGACCAAAGAACAACTCATGGAGCCCCTCAATGGTACCAGAGCCATTAATGTGACTGCAGGTTGTGGAATGACCACCAATTCAAAATTGGGTGCGAGTTCACTCATAACAAATAGGAGGAAAACAACTAAGGGCGGGCCAAGTTGGCGGGTCCACTCATCCCCTGAAGATCTAACTCAAGGACCACCAACTCTGGTGGAGTGCGCCAGTGGCTGTCGCTCTTAACCATGCATCTCCGGTGGGGAAGGAGGTTTCCGGAGACCTCCAATCTCCTCTGAAACCAACATAGAGGGTGACTCAAGTTCTAGAGTAGGGGGAGCAAAGGTGTAGGAGGGTAACTTAGGATCAGGGATGAATGCTTTGCCTTTGTCAAGCACCTGCTTTGGGTATGAGTTCTCTTCCCTACGCCACCATCATCTTCAACTACCATGGACCCCCATGGAGAGAATTGGCTTATCGACCCACGGCCACAGTATTGATCATGGTCAACCAGTGGTGGTTCCACTTGCCGACTTGGATCATATTGCAGTTGGTCATGCACCAGCGGATCCTAAGGGAATCCACTCTGCTCCCAATCAGACCTAAGGGAGATGTCGGAGGGAAGCAGCTGACCTAGCACAATGTTCTTCATGTGGATGATGACACGATACTCAACATCATCAAAGGTAGCTCTCACAGAATTTGGGATCGCCATCGGAGACTCATAGGGAGCAATGGCCTCAAAAAAAAGAGATTACGCCCAACAACATCTTCAGAGTGACTCTCTCAAGCAAAGAAACTTGAGATCAACCTCCTCACAGACTCAGCATCTCAACCATGTTTGGGAAATCCAGCTTGACCCAATACTGCAGCTTGCTTGGCACTGCCCCATCTTTGTAAGACCATGGTTTGATGGAGAAGGTGAAGAAGTTGTGGCACCTGGCACCCCTCCTGTGAGCTTGCAGCAATGAGATCCTCGAAGGGAAGAGAACAACGAAGGAATGGTGCCCGAACTCCAGAGGATCCCCTTTGAAGATTGGGTGGATGTGCTTAAGGGCTTGAGCAACAATGGAGGGGCCATGGGACGGAAGACCGCGATAGATCAAGTTGATCAAAACCACTCCAGCACAGGCAAGCTCCGCAGACTGGGGCATGTGACAGTCCTCAACAAGCAAGAAGACCTTTGCCTGCTCTGGTCTTTTCGATAAAACAAGTCCCAGAATGCTCCATCTACCTTTGACTCACACTGCACCTCCTAGCCAAGTGATGCACCCCTTTACAAGGAAGCACTTGAGGCCATTCCTACACTCCTTCCAGTGGCTGAGGTCACCACATTTGGAACGCGCCTCAGGTTGAAAGGGAGGAATCCAACGGGACATGAACTATAACTCGGTAGCATAGAGGTTTTCGAGCCAGCTCTTCGATATCCACCATTCACACTACCACAAAGCTTTGTAGAACGGTTGTTGGCCAGGAAGTAATGGGAGGAGACGCACATTGGTGGGTGATTGTTAGTCTTAGGACAGTTTATGAATAGCTCCTTCCAAGTCTTCGGACTAGGAGCTCCAGAGGACTCTCTTCGCTCTAAAAGACCATTAGCCCCACATCTTATTGCATCAATATGGAAGGCACTGGGATCCAAAGGGGTTACGTCGGCCCCCGAGAGAGGGTGTGCCAGGTCTCTTCTTCACCTATGACGATGGACCATTTGCCAAGGTTCCTCCCAACTACTTCATTCGTCCGCACTTGTCTGCACCGCCTCCACCTCCCATCAAAAATCAAATTCAACTTGAGTATTTTGTATCTTAAAATTTTATCTTTGTTTTGACATGATTCATTTTGGATATAATCATGCAAATGCACTGACGAATGTCCATGCATTTTAGGTTGGAGATTAAAATAGTGGTTTTAAGCTTTTAATATTTTCTAGGAAGAAAAATAGAGGGATTAAACTTTGCAACATGGGCCATAATGCTCAAACAAAGATGTTGCAAATCATCGCTGATCTCCTCAAGTTTATCTTCTTTTTTTTTTTGATGGGAATGGTGGTAGCCATTTGCTGCCCCTAGAATTTTATCAAGGAAAGGAATATTTACAGAAGTGAAGAGAAGATAGAAGTAGAAGAGAAAGGAGTGAAGAAGACGGGAGGGTTACATAGCTGGCAATTATGAGTCAAGATTCCTTCATAGTTTTTTTGATGAAAAAGGAGGCCAGAAGATAGTTGTCACGGTCCCGTTAGCTGACTTTCTGAGATGGCACCGGTTGATGTCTTTACCGTGCCAATCCCAAGTGGGTAGAGGCTTGGTGGAGCTCTGTAAGGATAAGGTATGGCCTGGTGCTCATATGGCCAGGCCAAGTATTAGCACCAGCAGACGGATGCCAAGACTCAGCAGCGCGCGGCACCATGGACGGACGCGCGCTGGGGTGCACATGGCAGGCACTGGCGCGATGTTAGAGCGCGCTGCGCAGCAGGGTGTGCGCGGCAAGTACTGGGCGCACGTGGCAGCAGGATGTGCAGAGGGATGTGCACAGTGCCGGATGCGTGCGGCACAGGGCGCGCGCAGCAGCAAGATGCACGAGGCAATGGCACAGCAGAGCGCGTGGCATCAGCCCATGCATGGGCGCGCACGGCCGGACGCGTGCACGCATGAGTTCGCAAGGGTGCGCAGAGTGGCACCTGAGTCTGGCCTTGGGTGCATGAAGCTTGGCCTTGGCATGCAGTTGGACGGGATTCTGAGTTGGCCCGACAGTTGCCTTCGGTTGCCTTGGTCAGTTGCTGTCCAGCAGTAGTTTGGGGAGTTGACATCAATTGACTCCCAACTCCTTGGAGCAGTTGCCCTCCAAACAGATGGGGACGGTTTTGAGTTGGTTTCCAACGGTTGGAAGAAGTTGTCCACCGCCTATGTATGCCATGCTTGCTGGCTTGTAAAGGCAGGAGTGGGTAAGCATGGGATATTCTGAGAGACTGTGGGCGGGTCTCTATCATCCAGTGTATTGTGGGAATTGGAATAAAGAAAATCCTTGATATTTCCTTATGTGCCTTGATATCATGTCCCTTATGGGAGGGAGTGCTGAGAGGCTGAACTAGACGTGGGTCTAGTGCCGCACAAGGCTTGTATTCTTACAAAAATTTTGGGCAAGAATCAGTCCTGTGACAGTTGGTATCAGAGCAGGTTTGCTCTAGCGAAGGAATTTTGGCCATTTGAGAGCCAAAACAGTGAGCGTAGGGGTGGCTCTCATGCGAACAGGTGCTAACATGGAAGCTATCTGTGAAAGATTGTCCCGATTGGAAGCAATGCTTGGTGTGCCTCACAATAAAGCCGCCGAACCCTTGTGGTTGCAAGTGGAGAACTCGCTGGCCACATTGGTTCCGCTGCAGAAAGCCTTGACAATGGCGCAGCAACAATTGGAGGAGATGAAATTTGATGTCAGACTCCTCAAGATGGTACTGCAAAACCCTTCGCGGGGAGATGCGACCGTCAAGATGAAAATTCTTGATCCAAAGTCTTTCAATGGCATGCGGAGTGCCAAAGATCTGGAGAATTTCTTATGGGACATGGAGCAATACTTCAAGGCTGCGCATGCTCCTGAAGAGGAGAAAGTCTCTATCACCAGTATGTACTTCGTGGGGATGCCAAACTCTGGTGGAGAATCAGAATGAAAGATGTTGCCAGGCCACAGATTGATACTTGGAGGTGTTGAAACAGGAATTGAAGGAGCAATTCCTCCTTGCAATACAGCATGGGTTGTAAGGGACTCTCTAAAGAAGTTGAGGCAGACCGGTTCGGTAAGAGAGTATATGAAGGAGTACATCTCTCTTATGTTGGACATAAGGGATATATCCGAGGCAGACAGGTTATTCAATTTTCTGTCTGGTCTCTAACCGTGGGTGCAATTGGAGTTGCGACGGCAAGGCATTAAGGACTTGCCACCGCATTGGTTGCCGCTGATGCCTTAGTGGATTTGCGAATCAGTAAACCCAGCAATGGGTTTTCCACAAACAAACCTAAGTTTGCTGAGAAGAATCACAGGAAGAGGCCAAAGGATGTTGGCGAGAAGCGGATCAAGGATGCTGATAAAGGGAAGACTAAGATGGAGGTTCCTACCAAGGAGGGATCAAGCCAATCCTCATCCTGGATGCTTCATCTGCAATGGTCCTTATCTTGCTCGAAATTATCCCAACAAGAGCAAGATAAGTGCCATTATTGCCAAAGATGCCTGTGATGATGACTCTGATTCAGAGGCTACACACCAAGTTGCACCATTGCAATTGCTTGGTGCAATTCAGGCGGAGAAAGTCAAGGAACGCCCAAATTGATGTTCATGTGTATGGGAGTCAATGGACATCAGCTTTCAGTTATGGTGGATAGTGGTGCCACTCACAGTTTTGTGGCTGAAAGGATAGTACCCACTCTAGGCTTGAGTGTGGCGAAACACTCGAGCCATATCAAGACAGTCAATTCCCAAACCCAGGCCGTGAGGGGCATGGCCTTTGACATCCAAGTGACCATTGGCGGATGGGATGGTCGCATGAACCTGATGGTGGTTCCGCTGGACGACTACAACTTGAACCTTGGCAATGACTTTTTGTCACTGCCAAAGTGGCGATATTGCCACACTTGAATGGACTGATGATCCATGATGAGAGGAGACCTTGTTTGTTACAGGGTGCAACATGCTCTCAGATGCTGGTGTTCGCGAACCAAGATGGAGATGGTCTTTGCCATACAATTGGCCCGTGGATGGAAGCGGGCCAAGTAACTTACCTTGCTGCTCTCATTGATGTGGGCCCTGATGAGACAGCAATGGTGCCAAAGGAGGTGGCTGAACTTCTACAGGAATTCGGTGATGTGATGCCTTCGAAGTTGCCTAAAGGGTTGCCGCCTCGACGTGCTGTGGACCATAAGATTGATCTTGTGCCCGGCACAAGACCTCCTACCAAAGCTCCCTACAGAATGTCGCCTAAGGAGTTGGCTGAATTAAAGATGCAGTTGGGTGAACTGCTGGATGCGAAAAAGGTACAACCATTTAAAGCTCCTTTCGGTGCCCCTGTGTCGTTCCAGAAAAAGAAGATGGTTCTCTTAGGCTCTATGTGGACTACAGAGGCCTGAATAAAGTCACCATTAAGAACAAGTACTCGGTGCTCCTGATATCAGATTTATTTGATCGTTTATCCAAGGCTGCATACTTCACCAAGTTGGATCTACGATCAGATTATTGGCAAGTGAGGATTGCTGAAGGGGATGAACCTAAAACCACTATGGTTACGAGGTATGGATCCTATGAGTTTCTTGTCATGCCGTTTGGTTTGACAAATGCACCTGCAACTTTCTGCAACTTAATGAATGATGTCTTTTATGATTATATCGATTAGTTTGTGGTTATTTATCTAGATGATATAGTCATATATAGTGGTTCTTTGGAAGAACACCAAAAGCACCTAAAGTTGGTATTCAATCGGCTAAGGGAACATAAGCTATATGTCAAGAAGGAAAAGTGTGAATTCTGCTGCAAGGAAATCAATTTTCTCGGACATGTGGTGGGCAATGGCACGGTGAAAATAGATCGGAAGAAGGTGCAGGCCATTCTGGATTGGGCAGCACCTACCAAAGTTGCCGAGTTGAGAAATTTTTTTGGTTTGGCAAACTATTATCGCAAATTTGTGGCTGAATATTCAAAGAAGACTATCCCATTGACAGATCTGTTAAGGAAGGATCAACCATGGGATTGGATCGAAAGGTGCCAAGAGGCCTTCGAGGAATTGAAGGTGGCTGTTTCGTCGGAACTGGTGCTTAAGTTGCCTGATTTTGTGAAACCTTTCGAAGTACATACCGATGCCTCCAATAAAGCTGTTGGAGGTGTGCTGGTGCAAGAGGGACATTCGGTTGCCTTTGAAAGCTGGAAACTCAAGGAGGCAGAACAGTGATATTCTGCCCATGAGAAAGAGATGCTGGCTGTGGTGCATTGCTTGAGGACATGACGGGTCTACCTGCTGGGTACCAGATTTGTGGTGAAAACTAATAATTTGGCTAACATATTTTTTTGACGCAGAAAAAGCTATCTCCTAGACAGGCTCGGTGGCAGAAATTTTTGGCTGAATATGACATAGAATGGGAACATAAACTTGGGAGGCATAACCAGGTTACTGATGCCTTGAGTAGGAAAGGCATTGTGAAAATGGCTGCTGCCATTTCTTCTGTGGTAGCAGACTTCACCGATAAGATTCGGATAGTGGCTCAGTCGGATAAAGGCTACCAAAAGTTGTTTCAACAGGTTCGGGATGGTGTGACCCGAAGATATTGGGTTGAAGATGGTCTATTGGTGGGCAAAAGCAATAGACTATATGTCCCTAATGGGGAGGGATTGAGGAGACAACTCATGAGGAAGTCCCATGATTCCCAATGGGCGGGACACCCGGGAAGGGAGCGCATGATGGCTCTCTTGTCTTGTACATTTGTATGGGCGAAGATGGAAAAGGACATTGAGGCTTATGTCCGATCTTGTTTGGTGTGCCAATAAGACAAAGTGGAGAGGCGCAAGGAGGCGGGTCTCCTACAACCTTTGCCGATTGCAGAAAAGCCATGGGTTTCAGTATCCATGGACTTCATCAGTGGCTTTCCGAAGATGGAAGGTATGACTTCTATCATGGTGGTTGTTGACCGCTTCTCCAAGTATGTTGTTTTATCCTAGTACCGGAAGCATGTCCAGCAGAGACTGCTGCGGACTTGTTCTACCGAAATATGGTGAAACATTTCGGGTTGCCTTCAGATATCATCAGTGATAGAGATGCTCGGTTCACGGGAAGGTTTTGAACCTATCTCTTCCAATTGATGGGTTCTGAACTCAAGTTCTCCACAGCAAATTATCCTCAAACTGATGGTCAGACGGAGAGGGTGAATGCACTGCTGGAAGAGTATCTCAGACACTATGTGACAGCGAGCCAAAGAATTGGCTGAAGCTCTTAGACACCGCTCAATTTTGCTATAATCTTCATCGGTCTTCTGCAACAGAATTCAATCATTTTGAGTTGGCGACTGGACGCCAACCTCTTACCCCTCAAGAAGTTGCCTTGCAAAAATTTGAGAGAATCTGCTCGGCAGCCTATCAATTTGTCCGAAATCAGCAGAAAATGCTGGAAGAGGCACAGGACAGTCTCCATAAGGCAGCGAGGAGGATGAAGAAATATGCAGACAAAGAGCGCAGGCCTTTGGAATTTAATGTGGGGGATAAAGTTCTGCTGAAATTGACTCCTCAAATCTGAAAAAAGATCAACAGTAAGAAGGTACATCGAGGTCTTATTCCAAGGTATGATGGACCTTTTGAAGTGGTGAAGAAGGTGAAAAATGTCGCCTATCGATTGCATCTGTCGGAAAGGTTAAAGGTACATCCAACCTTTCATGTGAGTTATCTAAAGTCCTTTTATGAATATGCAGATCCTTCAAGGATACAGGTGCAACGAGCCCTACCAACAATAAGGCAACAGTTTGACAAGGAGGTGGAGAAAGTTCTTGACCACCGGACCTTAGGACACAGCAAGAAGAACAGAAGGATCGAATATTTGGTCCAATGAAAAGGGGAACCAAAGAACGAGGCTAATTGGGAGAAGGAGACTTCATTGTGGCAGTTTGGAGAGGCGATCCAAACTTACTTGTCACACCTCCCTCCGAGGACATCGGGATCTTCGGGTGGTGGAGGTTTGTCACGGTCGCATTAGCTGGCTTTCTGGAATGGCACGGGTTGATGCCTTTACCGTGCCAATCCCAAGTGGGCAGAGGCTTGGTGGAGCTCTGCAAGGATAAGATATAGCTTGGTGCCCGTATGGCCAGGCCAAGTATTGGCACCAGCAGACGGGTGCCAAGACTCAGCAACGTGTGGCACCATGGACGGGCGCGTGTTGGGGTGCGCATGGCAGTGCACTGGCGCCATGTTAGAGCGCGCCGCGCAGCAGGGTGTGCGCGGCAAGTACTGGGCGCACGCGGCAGCAGGATGCGCAGAGGGATGTGCACAGTGCCGGATGCATGCGGCACAGGACGCGTGCGGCAGCAGGACGCGCGAGGCAACGGCATAGCAGAGCGCGTGGCATCAGCCCGTGCATGGGCGCGCACGGCCGGACGCGTGCGCCCATGAGTTCGCAAGGGTGCGCAGGGTGGCACCCGAGCCTGACCTTGGGTGCATAAAGCCTGGGCCTTGGCATGCAGTTGGATGGAATTCTGAGTTGGCCCGACAGTTGCCTTCGGTTGCCTTGGTCAGTTACTGTCCAGCAGCAGTTTGGGGAGTTGACATCAGTTGACTCCCAACTCCTTGGAACAGTTGCCCTCCAAATAGATGGGGACGGTTCTGAGTTGGTTCCTAGCGGTTGGGGAAGTTGTCCACCGCCTATGTATGCCATGCTTGCTGGTTTGTAGAGGCAGGAGTGGATAAGCGTGGGATATTCTGAGAGACTGTGGGCGGATCTCTATTATCCAGTGTATT
>KE504799.1:594319-604685 GCA_000441515.1 Elaeis oleifera | reverse complement strand
TTTATAGATTGCCCTAGAGTTTGAAGAGTCCCAGAACTCTTCTCCGTCCGGGATTCATCGGAGAAGAAGACTCCATCGGGAGTCTTCTTCCGTTCTCTTTTTTTTTTTTTTGTTGATGGGCTTGGCTGAGTTTTGGGCTGATTTGGGCCGGGCGTTACAAAAGCGATAGGCACATGATCTAAAGCCTGATTAGAAAAGGCTTTTTGGGTCTAAGCTAGATATAGGTCCTCCCACTTAGTATGAAGAAGAAAAAGGTCCAAACGAGCCAAGGACGGGTGCTCCCTCCTATTGCTTCACATGAAATCATGGTCTTTAGATCAAGGTCAATAAGGTTCATCTCGGAAATAAATTTCATGAAGATCAAGTTATCTTATAGACATTATGGATTACCTTTTCCATCATCCATTCCTTTAGTAATGTTAAATTCTCCTCGGAGCAACTATGGTTCTTCCAAAATATTATGGAGATCAACAAGTTCCTTAAAGAAGGCTCCACAAAGATCGCTGTCACATGGCCCATAAACTAATGAGAGGCATGTGTTCCTATTGAGACAATTAACAACCCAATCCCATAGATAGAGAAAAGGATAATTTGATGGTCTTCTTTAGAGAGAATTCGAGGAGTTCCATCAGATTAGCAATCCACTGGCTATGTCAAGAGCATTCAAACAACACCATACATCAATTTTCGAGTCACCCAAATATCTGAGAAAATTGGAGCGCAATGCCACCACCTTAGCTTCCTAAATTAAAATGATGTCACAAGATAAAACTGCAAGTAGATCCCCGATAGCTCTTCTCTTCTCCACGATTAATCTAGGAGGATCCCCAAACTCCATGTGGATGACTTTGGTCACCATGAGTAGGGCTGGACAGTATGCAGGAGCAAAATCCACTATATTGGGAAGCCAATTCACAAGACAAACTCCTGAAGGCCATAACTTGATCATACGATATCTGATCTCGATGATATTTTTTATGAAATTGGATAGTTTTTTGAGATCTATGACGTGATGCCATCCCATCAAGAAGATAGCACCTTTAGCAATCAGACTAAAATTTCTTCATTTGGGCTCCAAAATAGACTGGTTAATTCAAAAATTTTTCTTTCAAATAAGATTTTGACCGAGCATAGCTTCTAATCCGAAAAAATTTGATGGAGCGATAGAAAGTAGAGTTGATATAGAAGTCGAGATTTATCTCCTAGAGAGTTTTAACTTTTTTCTAGATTAGTTCTACTAGATATGTTTACTTTAGGTAAAAGAGTTCTATTAGAACTAGAAGAAGAATTCGATCCAATTTATATAAGAACTGACCTCGTTATTATAAATAGAAGATATATATTTCATTTTAATCGATAAAAAAATAAGAAAATAAAAAAAACTTAAGCCCTACTCTCAAAAATTCTCTTCTTCTATCTTTTTTTTTTGAGACATTCGAGTTGAGTAGGTTGAAGAAAATTTTTCTTCTCCCTGATTGAATCAAGTTGGTAATAGAGCATTGATCCTTTACATCTATAAGGGGTTTTTAGTGCATGCTCTAAATGATACAAGCAATTGGGAGAAGAGCTATCCATGCTTCAAGTATATTGAAGGACCAAGAAGAGTATGGCTGCTAGTTCTTCCTCAATTAGTGCTAGAAATGGGCCAAGCTAGGTTGGACCACACCTCTGCCCGAGTCTAGCCTAATTTTTTTAGATTTTGGGCTAGGCTTAGGTCCAAAGTTTAAAAACTCAGGCCCGAGCCTGAGCCCGACCCGAGCTCGGCCCAAACCGATTGGGCCAGCTCAATCAGGTATTCAGTAGCTCTCTTCCCTTTCTTAAAAGAAAAAAAAGGCTAAGCCATAACCTCCGACTCCTCTACCTCCCTCTACCCATGGCCGCACCACCCGTGGGTCCTTCGCTGGCCCATGGCTCCTCTACCTCCCTCTACCTATGGCTGCTCACCCTTAGTTCCCCTCCCAGGAAAGGTGGCAGCATGTTGGAGGTCCAGCATCTTGCTGCAGGATCCCAGGAGCAATAGTACATGTCGGTGCCAGGGATGATGGGTGGTGGGCGGTGATCTTGGTGGTGCTGAAAGCCCAATAGCAGGTGGGCAATGAAGGGAGTAGTTCATGAGATAGGCACGGACGTAGTGGTGGAGATGGCGGCAGAACGTGCATGCTATCCAAAAGGTGGTGGCCATGGGGTCATTGGCAGCAGTGGAGGATGGCAAGGGTTTGGAGGTGGTGGAGGCAGTGATATGGATCTCAGTGTCAAAGAGGGACTTCTTGGAGGGGTTGGGGAGGATGGATTAGGCATTGGAAATGAAGCAAAAGGCGGCATTTGCATCGAGGGAGCGGTTGCAGTCAGGGTGGAGGAGGAAGGCAAGGCGGCGGTAGGCTAGCTTGATAGTAGAGGGGTTGCAACCATCAAGGGAGGAGGGGAGCTAGAGGATGGTGTACCAGTCGATGTGGTTGGTGACACGACACTGGGAAGCAAGGAGGATGTTGGCAATGATGAGGATCTAGTCGACGCCATCGATGAGGGTGTCCACCTCCATTGTCCACTCTGCAAACCGCTTGCTCCCCATGAGGTGCCATGCCGCAAGGAGCTTCTCCACTATCGCCAGACACCACTCCACCTCTGTCTGACCCTTGGGATCCATGGCTTCTTCCAGCTTTCTTGGATGGAGCGGTGAAAGGATGGGGAGAAAATAGGATATGCATTAGAGAAATGTCATTTACATAGTGTGTTATCCACCATGGCATGTTATTCACCATGGGATATAGGAGATAACATGGTGTGCTATTCACCATGCGATTTAGCATGCAATCGGGCTCCTAATCAAACTAGACTTCGGGTTCAAGCACGGACTGGGCCAAAGATATACTCGAGCCCAGCTCGGAAAAGCAAATGGGCCATATAATTAGGCCCAAACCTGACCTACACTATTTTGGGCCTAGCCCAAAGCCTATCGGGCCGGCTCGAGCCTAGTTCTAGCCCTATCCTTGATGGATGATGAGATGAAGGAACGTCTCATACAACTAGAAGAGAAGATTATCCAATTCATTAAGATTATTTTCAAATTGACGGTACCTTCAATATAAGTATAAATGCCAACAACTCCTGTTGTGAAACTGTCTCCAACATTTGGCAATGATGATCCACCATTTAGTGAGGGGATGACCAAATAACAGGTATAAAAATTTTCTCTCTTCAATCATCTAAAGTTGAAGCTCCAATTGAAATCCCCACATATGATGGTATTGTTAATACCAAAAAGCTAGATAATTGGTTAGACCAGTTAAAGACCTACTTTACTATCTATGGATACTCTAGTATCCAAAGATAGCTTTTGCTCATCTCAAGTTTTCTAGCCATGCTCTCATATGATGGAATTCATACATGAGAAACAACAATATTTTAATTTGATATCGAGCAAATTGAAAGGCCTAATCAAGAAGTAATTTTATCCAATCGACCATGAGGAGGATCAGTGGATTAAGTGGTAGTACCAATGGTAAAAGTATGATCAATCTATCAAGGACTATACCACTGAATTCTATAAGCAAGCTATCTCCCTCGGAATCTCCATCAACGATCATGCAGTTTTCATGAAGTACGTTGGAGGTCTCTACACTACAAGAAAATAGTGTATTAATGATGACTTTTAGCAATGGCAAACAAACCGTCGCTAATAGCAATATTTACTGATCACATGTTATGATGGAAACTAATCCCGTCGCTAAAAGACTGACAACTTATTAGTGATGGCTTATTTGGTTATTAGCGACGACAGTGCCATCGCTATAAATTTAATTTAATAATTAGTATTAGCAATGGCTTTAGCGATGCAAGCTAGCCGTTATTAATAGTCTATCCTAAAAATCACCTCCATCTCCGATCGCTCGATTTATTTTCCACCGTCGTCCCCTTAATCCCCCACCTTCGATCCCCGTTCTTCCCCCGCTGTGCCATCAGAGGCCCCAGCCTTACGCCTTAGCACCTGCACCATCGTCCCCTCCTCGGATCCGATGTCCCCACGTCGGATCGATCATCCCCGAGCCCACGCCCTGCCCCTTCTTCCCTGCCTCCCCCCTATTCTCCTAACGTAGTCAGAAGGTCGTCGGAGCCATCGTCCTGACAACCTAATCTCCCCCTTCTTCCCAACCTCCCCCTTCTTCCCCACCGCCATCCCCATGTCGGATCGAGCGTCCGTGTGTCAGATCGATCTTCCCTCATTGGATCCACCATCCCCACCTCCCCTTTCTTCCTGTGCCTCCTCCCTTCTTCCCTTGCTGCACCACCAGAATGTCGTGCCGCAGTCCCCTGCTACCTCCTCTTCTTCCCTGCACCGCCTGATGAGTATTAGCGATGGCAACGGCAACAACGACAGAGCCATTGCCACACACTATTTCCTCATCTTTAAATTTTAATATTTAAATTTAGATTTATCAAATTTATTAAATTTATAATATTTAATGTAATTTGTGCATAAAAATGCATTCACGGTCACTGACAAGATCCAAACGAGTGCCACTGCCATATGAAATCTTGCATTTGGTAGTGCTCTTGAAAGATGGAACCACTCCAAAGAGCTCTCCAGCAAGAGTAGCCCCACTGCCTTCAATGGCAAGGGTTCGAGAATAGGCCACCATCAGATCGGCTCTGACCTGCTCATCTACTCTGACGATGGTGAGAGCAGCTCGATGAGTTCTTCGGTTACCAATGTGCTTCCGACGGAGAATATCTATCCCTCGGGGGTAATTGACAAGACCCGAGCAGTGGCATTGATGAGCTTGCTTCCAACTCATCATAAATGATATGGGCCGATCTGATTAGGTTCAGGTTGGGCTTGGACCTTATATTTTAAAAGATTCTAGGGCCTAAGCCAACCGAAGCTCGAAAAAATTTTAGGCCGAGCTTAGGCAGGGGTGTGGCCTGACTCAGTCTGATCCATTTTCAATCCTATTTGCAATGTTGCTTGGTACTTTGAAACCTCCAGGATGAGATTTGCCTGGACGCCATGCTGGTGTGCTTGCATAGCCTAATCGTCTGGTGCACTCCAAGTCTGCATGCATGGGATTCGCATCCCAACCCTCTCCATTTGTAATGCTGCTCGATATTTTAGAACCTTCCAATTTAAAATTTAAAATATTATATTGCATAGAACCATAGACTTATTTTGATTAATGTATATATTCTACGGTATCCATATATTTATATATTTTATACGGATGGGAGAGTTATGTACATTGGTCAATTAATTATCCAGTGTGGATAGTTTGAAAAATCCTATTAAGTCTATAGGTCATTACAGTCTTCAAATGGTATGGTGAAGATTTGAGAGAAATTTCGGATAATATTCTTTTAGTTCTCCTCACATATCTTATGTCATGTGAGGGAGAACTAAGGGAAGATATTGCTGAAACTTCTTTCAACCCTTATTACATATCGTTTAATTACTATACTTGACCTATAGAATTAATACGATTTCTGAATGGGATAGGATCTTCTATACCTATTAATTGATGGCAGGATGATGGTAGGATGCAATTATTATATAAGTCATTCTAAATGATAAAATAATCATTTAGTAATTATCTTGTATTTGTATATACAGAATCCTTAGGTAGTGTGCCATGGACCATAGTTGGATGGACCATCGAGTAGTCGATGGAGTGATTTTACTAAATACAAGGAGGGTGTAGAGTACTTCTATGATTATCCTTTTGAGAATGCGGCACTCTTACATCAAGGGTGGGCTCGTTGCCTTTGTAAGAGATGTGGTAATAAAGAAATGCTTGATAGAGATACAATGACTGTCCATTTATATAGGAATAGATTTATGCCCAACTACAAGCATTGGTACCTACATAGAGAGACGTGGGAGACAGTTATAAGGGTTAGAAATGAGTAGGACATGAACATAGATAGAATGATAGATATGGTTATGGATGCTGCTGGTCCTGAAGTTAACTAGGATGTGGAGGATAGTCTAGAAGCTGGCAATGAAGATTTCTACCGTATGCTGAGAGATGCTGATGAACCACTATGATCGGAATGTAAAACACATATTGTATTATCGATTGTGTTAGAGTTGTTGAATTTGAAGGCCGAGGTTCATATGATGATCAACTGTTATGATAGGATGATAGCAATCATAAAGAAATATTATCAAAGAATGAGAAGCTTGTTGGAAGTTTCTATACTTCAAGAAAATAGTGAAAAGATTAGGCATGAGACACGAGAAGATAGATGCATGTTATAATGGTTGCATACTTTTCTATAAGGAGATCTGTTGATCGAAAGATTGATTTTGATGATGACAAAGAGTTTTGAGTATAAGTTATGAGTAATTCAAATTTAAAGAGTTTTAATGAGAATTAAATTAATTTTTGAAGGCAAGTCTAGCCTAAAAATTAATTTAGAGAAGAAAAGCTAAAAAATAGCATTTGGTATGCTTGGCATGCCAACTAAGTCAACCCAGTGAAAAATCTGAGTCGACCCAGTCTGAAAAAGAACAAAAGACAAAAGTAGTATTTTTAGTCTGATGCCACTGAGCTGATCCAGTTCAAGACTAAGCCGACTCAATGAGGAACTGAGTTGACTCTGAGAAAACTAAGCCAATCCAGTGATTTGTAATGGTTAGTTTTCTATTTTGCAGCTTTTTGTCTCCATTGTCTCACAATGGCTACTCCGTTCTTCCAACGGCTAGAATACTTTCTCTAATCTCTATCAAGCCTATTTAAAGGTAAAGAATCAAAGAAAAAAAAAGAGAAGTGGATTGAAAGAAGAAATCATTCAAGTTTGAGAGCTTTATTGAATATCCAAGAAAAGAGAAATTCAAGCACAGATTACAAAGAGCATTCAAGAGCTATCTTCAACACTATCTTCAACATTCTCTCAGCTTTAAAGAAGAGAAAGTCAAGCATCAAAAAGCAATCCTTCGATCTCTTTATCGCACTCAAAAAGAGTTTTATTTTTTTTATTTATGCTGAATTATATTTTTATTTTTTTGCAAGTTTCTTTTAAGGAAAAAAACTTGGCGTTGATTGTTAGTCTAGAAAGTAATCGTTGTATAGTTGTGGTTGGTGAGTCAAGGTTAAAACCAACTGGATTGATAATGAGTCTGAAAAATTATTGATGTAGGGTTGTGGTTGGTGAGCCCAAAAAAATCAACTTGATTTGTTGTGAGTCCAAAAAATAAATACACTGTAGTCAAGAAATTATAATGAAATTCTTAAGAAAAGCTTGGGAATGGACGTAGAAGTGGATTGCTCCAAACCACTATAAATCTTGTGTGTTTATATTGTGCTTGCTCTTTTGTCTTAGTTTCTTATTTTACTTATTTTATTTCTTGCATAGTAACTTATATATTTTATTTTCACTGCTATATATTATAATCACCACATAATCACTTAAGTTAGAAGTACATATTTATTTAGAATTTTAATATGACTTAAAATTTATAAAATATTCAATTCATTCACCCCTCTTGGATAGCTATACCTGGGCAATAATTGGTGTTAGAGCGGATGCTCTAATTTTTTAGAGTTAAAGATCTCATGGCTGACCTATTTGCTTGTTTGTTAGGTGAAGGATACTCAACTATTAGACCTTCTTTTTTCAATGGCACTAATTACACTTATTGAAAAATTAGGATGAAAATTTTTATTTAAGCACAAGACTATGATATGTAGAGTGTCATACTTAATGGTCCTCATACACCTACAATGATTGTCAATAATATGTGCGTGCCTAAATTCGAAAAAGATTGAAATGCAAATGACAAAAGGATGGCTCAATTAAATGCTAAAGCCATCAATGTTCTTTATTATTCTTTAAATGTGTATGAGTTTAATAGAATATCAACTTGCATATCGGCTAAAGAGATTTGAGATAAATTAGAAGTAACTCATGAGGGAATAAGCGAAGTTAAGAAATCTAAAATTAATTTGCTTATTCACAAATATGAAATGTTCAAAATAAAACCACAAAAGTCTATTTTTGATATGTTCACAAGATTTATGAATATTATTAATGTTTTAAATGGTCTTGGCAAAATCTATACTAATCATGAACTTGAGTGCAAGATTTTGAGGTCTTTGCCAAAAGAATGGAAGCAAAGGTGACGATAATTTAAGAAGCTAAAAATCTCACCAAGCTATCTCTAGAAGAGTTTATTAGTTCACTCATGATACATGAGTTGAGCATAATAAAAAGAAAAAAATGAGCCTAAAAGAAGATTGTCGCTCTCAAGTCATCAGTCATTGAAGAGAGTTCAAGTGATTTCACTAAGGATTCGAAAGATGATGAAGAAATGGTGGTGATTACAAAAAGGTTCATGAGATTCATGAGAAAGAAAAAAAAAATTGAACTAAGAAGAGAAAAAAAGAAAAGAGTCAACATAGAAAATATAGAAAGGACTGCCTCCTATTGAAAAAGAGCTCGAAGAAATTAAGAAAGAAAGCTATATTGGCTAATTGGAGTAGTAGTGAGAGCTCAAATTCAGAAGAATAGTCATCCTCAAGTGAAGAAGAGACAAACATATATTTGATGGCTCACAATGAAGAGGTAAACTCAATTCAAGCCAATGATTTTACATTTGATGAATTATTTAATGTCTTCAATGATTTAATGCATGAGTTTAAAAATTAGGACTGAAAATAAAGAATTTAAAAAATCTAATTTCTTTTAGATAATGAAAAGAGTAAATTATCAAGAGAAAAGTAGATATCTTAAATGAAAAGAATACTTTAGCTAAAAAAAGATATATTATTTAATTAAAATTTTAGTTGAAGAAATAAAAATTGAAAGAAGAATATGACAAATTAGTGAAAGAAAAGAAATCTCTTTAAGAAGATAATGCTAAACTAAGAAAAGAGATTGATAACTTAAAGTCTATGCTTGAAAAATTTACTTTTGGTTCACAAAAGCTTCAATTGATTTTGAATAATCAAAAGGGTGTTTATAATAAAGCTGAAATTGGTTACAAACCTAACAATAAGCAAAAGTTTTTGAAAAACTTTTTCATTAGCATATCATCTTATGTTACATCACATATTACATGTTTTTGTTGTGGAAGGATAGGACACAAAGCACATGCATGCAATTTTAGAAAATCTGATGGTAAATTAGTAAAGAAGATTTGGGTTTCAAAAGAAACTATAAGTACTAACACCTATGGATCTAAGATGGCTTGGGTACCAAAAATTAGAAAATAATTTTTGCAGGTTGACCAAGCATCCAATTAAGAAAAAGAAGCTAATTCTTATGGATGGATGGCTTGAAATTGAAAAAAAAAAGAGATGATGATGTTTGGTAAAAGCTAAACCTTTTTTATATCATACCATCATTAATTATTAATTGATTTTGATAATTTGTCAATATGTGTAATGATCTTATTATACGAGTTAAATGTTTTGAATATATTGCTTATTTGCATACTATCTTAATATTTTATATCATGTTCTTTTGATTGTTAATCATTTGAGAAATCTAAGATAAGCTTGATTGTATAAGATCTTGTTCGGATGTAAAACTTATAAATTAGTTTTCTAATATGCTTACAAAAGTATTAAAAGTTGCATATCAAAGATAAGACATACATTCATAAAAGATTATATGCTTGATTGATGTGTATGCTATATGTGCATATTATACTTATTGGATTTTTGGATGGTTGTTTTCATTGTAAATATCTTATATAAACATTATTAAAATTAATTTGATACTTACTTGAGTAAATGTTATGTGTGTTTGGTATTTGCTTAGTTGATAAATTTTATTGATTTTGAATGACTTTATTTGCAAAAGAAGGAGGAGACAATTTGGTGATTAAAGAAATGAATTTGACATCAAAATCTTGTCATAATGTGACATTTATCATAATATGTTATCAATTTGAATATGAGATACAAAATTTAATAAGAATAAGAATTAATTTAGTTGTATCAAGAGGAAGCAAGAAACAAAACTAAGAAATTTGGCATATAGTAAGGGGAGTAAATTTTGAATAAGAATTGAACTCAATTGTTTGTGATATTGAGAGGGAGTTTAACATTTTTGGATTGTTAAAAAAAAATTCACTCTCTTAATCTTATTGATTATTTCATTTAAGTTATTCTTTTTGATGATGTCAAAAAGGAGAGAGATTGTGAGTATAAGCTTGAGCTTAAATTTGAATGAAGTATGTTTGTATTGTTTAGTTATTTCATACTTTATAAATATGTGATTTTTTAGAAATCCACTATATATTATTTTGCATATACTCAAAATTTTATCATCATCCAAAAGGAAGAGATTGTTGATCCAAAGATTGATTTTGATGATGATAAAGAGTTTGAGTATAAGTTATGAGTAATTCAAATTTAAAAATTTTAAT
>KE504799.1:570252-594299 GCA_000441515.1 Elaeis oleifera | reverse complement strand
AATATGTGATTTTAGAATCCACTATATATTATTTGCATATACTCAAAATTTATCATCATCCAAAAGGAAGAGATTGTTGATCCAAAGATTGATTTTGATGATGATAAAGAGTTTGAGTATAAGTTATGAGTAATTCAAATTTAAAAATTTTAATGAGAATTAAATCAATTTTAGAAGACAAGTCTAGTCTAAAATTAATTTGGAGAAGAAAGACTGAAAATAGTATTTGGCATGCTTGGCACGCTAGCTGAGTCAATCCAGTGAAAATCTGAGCCAAATCAGTCTGAGAAAAATAAAAATAGAAAGTAATATTTTCAGTCTGATACCACTGAACCGATCCAATTTAAGACTAAACTGACCTAATGAGGAACTGAGCCGACTCAAAAAAAATTGAGCCCATCTAGTGACCTATAACGGCTAGTTTTTTATTTGCAGCTTTTATCCTCATTGTCTCACAACAGCTACTTCAGCCCTTCCAATGGATAGAATATTTTTTCGATCTCTATCAAGCCTATTTAAAGTAGAGAATAAAAGAAAAGAAGAAAAGTAGACTGCAAGAAGAAATCATTCAAGTTTGAGAGCTTTATTGAATATCCAAGAAAAAGAGAGAAAAAGAGAGATTCAAGTACAGATTTTAGAGGGCATTCAAGAGATATCTTCAACATCATCTTCAATATTTTCTCAGCTTCAAAGAAAGAGAAAGCCAAGCATGAAAGTGCAATCCTTCGGCCTCTTCATCGCACTCAAAAAGAGTTTTTCTTTTCTTTTGTTTTGTGCTGAATTGTATTTTTGTTCTTTGCAAGTTTCTTTTAGAGAAAGAAACTTGGGGTTGATTGTTAGCATGAGAAAACAATCGTTGTATGGTTGTGGTTGGTGAGCCAAAGTTAAACCAACTGGATTGATAGTGAGTCCGAAAAACTATCGATGTAGGATTGTGGTTGGTGAGCCCGAAAAAATCAACTCGATTTATTTGTGAGTCCGAAAAAATAAGCATACTATAATCAAGGGATTATAGTAAAATTTTCAAAGGAAGCTTAGGGAGTGGACGTAGGAGCAATTGCTCCGAACTACTATAAATCTTGTGTGTTTGTATTGTGCTTGCTCTCTTGCCTTAGTTTCTTGCTTTACTTATTTTCATTTCTTGCATAGCAACTTATATACTTTATTTTCACTGCTATATAATATAATCACCACATAATCACTTAAGTTAGAAGTACATATTTATTTAGAATTTTAATTTGATTTAAAATTTATAAAATATCCAATTCATCTCTCCTCTTGGGTAGCCATACCTGGGCAACAAGATCCAACTAAAGAGCTCATGTTACATATGCGGTGAAAGCCGATTTAAGCTGAGGCAAGAGGGTAGAAATCAAAAGGACATACCATACAAGGTTCTTCGATACCTTCTCCTCACTCTAGGCTTTGGAGGCTTTGCTTGTCTAAGAGTACTGTCAGATAGATGAGATGGCGTAAAGAAGAGATTTGCAAGCACTCCAATATAATGACTCATCTGTCAGATAGTGAGACATGGAAGAAATTTGATGCCTACCATCCTTTATTTGCTCAAAAATCTTGTAATGCCAGATGGTTTATCTATCGGTGGGTTTACACCGTTCAGTCATGTAGCGGCTCCTTATTTATGTTGGCTAGTCTTTACTCTATACAATCTGTCATCTGGGATGTGCATGAAAGAATATAACATCTTTTTTACATTGTCACTTCTAGATCACGTCGGCTCTAGAATGGGCTATACCATCTCAAACACTCTGTCATTAAGTTCTCCAGTTTCGAGTCACCATCAGATTGAAAGTCTTTCATGGATCACTAGATGTGGGGTGATGTATGGGAGGTCCTTTATGATCAGTGGAGCAGTGAGGAGTACTCCGATAGATGGCAGAGGGTCTAACAGAATTGGGCCATCCAGCATGATCTGATCAAGCACACTGACGGCTCCATGGCACATATGTTATAGTAAATAGATTATACTTATATTAATCCCATATTAGTTGATCATATGTTTATTTTATTAACTTAATTTTATTATTTATTATAGACACGGTAGTTGGGTCATATACCGTACCAGTTGCAGTTTTGGGAGGCTACACATCAGTCTAGGAGGACCGGTGATTACATAGATTCTAAGTCCAGATGGATCACGCTAACTTAAAAGATTATTTATTAAGCTCTTATATATACTGATATGTATAATAGTATCAATAAATTTTTAAACTGTATAGGCGGATTACGCGGAGTACGTCGTAGTGTGGCATAGTAAAACCTATCCTTTTAGCCCCTCCTTGACCTCAAAGGATGGCTCAGGACCACCAAAGGGGGTAATAGGAGCCGGATCATAGAGTTCAGGTATTGCTTCGACCCTCTAACAACTCACTAGTCTTCGACACCTCCTCTTAGGCCTCGAGGACCCAGACGTAGGATGATGCACATATTAAAAAGGTCGTAGAGAGGCTTTTGACCAACGACCTTAGAGCTTCCGGGATACCATCCGTGACACAGTTGTTGAGATTCTCTGAGATTCGCATCTTCGCAATCAGCTATACTCATTGTCATAATCATCACACCAGGTAAGTTAAGCAGTATTAATAATTTTTATTTAATTTTTATATTTAGAAGCTTCATATAGTTAAGCTTGAGTCAGATGAACAAAATCTAGAGGTTAAAAGTCAATCTACCGATTCGATGGCTAGAATGGAGGTATAGATACGTCCGTATCATCGAATGAGGTGTGTAAGAATAATCTGTTCGAGAATCAAAGGAGTATATTGAAATATACCCTCCATACTGGTTTAGGCTTAAGACGAGAGAGAGGGATACCCAAGGGATCAAAATTTAATCTAACCATTCGATGGATGGATCGAAGATATCTATAGCTTCGTATCATCGAATGAAATATATAAGAATAATCTATTTGAGAATTAAAAGAGTATATTAAAATATATCCTTTCATGCCAGTTTAGGCTTCAAGCGAGAGGGAGGAAATATCCATGAGGTCAAATTTAATTTAACCATCCGATGAAATACTGACTGGGAGTATCTATAGCTCTATATCATCAAATGAAATGTGTAGAAATAATTCGTTCGAGAATCGTATTGTATAAATAAATATATCTCTCCGTAAAGATTTAGGCTTGAGGTGCATCAATTACTTTAGTTTTACAGTTTCAATTAATTTAGATCTAAAATTATTAATATTATTTATTTTTTTCGTTATAGGATACTAAGACATCCGGATCTCATCCACTTGCTACTACAGAAGACGTATAGGAGGAGAAGGAGGATCTCTGTTAATTTTTTTAGCTTTGATGTAATGTATTGATATTTGAGCAATGTTATTGTATAATTAATTTGATGGAATATATAATATTAGTTTGTTATTTATGATGGTGATAGTTAATTGTTAGTTGTTATAATATCTTTAAATATATGTTTCTTATTAATTTAAGTATAATAAATTTTAGTAAATATAATTATTTATTAATTAATTATAATAAATTTAATTATATAATTTTGAAACTATTTTTAAAAAATTATTATTAACGACGGCTGTTGTGATGGCAACTTCGTTGCTAAAAGCTATTAGCGATGGTTTATTAGAGACAGAGAAGCTGTCGCTAAAAGTTTTCTAAACTTTTAATTTAAATATGAAAAAAAATATAAGTGATGGAAAGCCATCGCTAACGACCGTCGCTACTATCAGTTATTAGTGACGGTGGAAACACTGTCGCTAATATGCACCTGCCACATCACACTTTTAGCCGATGACTTTTTAGCGACAGCTTGTGTCGATAATACCATTAGCAATGGTGTTTTATTATTAGCAACGGTGCCATTGCTAATAATCAATTTTCTTATAGTCGTATGAGAGCATCCGAAAGGAGCTGAAGCTCTTCAAAATTAAAAACATTAATGAAGCTATCATGAAGAACATGGAGATCGAGGAGAAGAATTGGTCTAAGGAAGGCAAAAAGGGCAATAAATCCAAACAAGGTAGTGCTAAATCAAGCCAAAAGAGGGAGTGGATAAGAAGTAGGCCAACACAACATAGAAAAATTATTGTGATCACTGCAACCTTCATAGATATATTAAAGTTAAGTGTTAGAAGCTTCACACTGAATTAAAGCCGAACGAAAAAGACCGAAGGATGATGATTTAAGAAGAAGGAAAGGCAGTCTTAATGCTATGGAGGTTGAGGAGCTATCCAAATTTAAGCAACTAAACTCCAAATTGAGCTTGATAGTGAGAAAATTTGAGACAATAATTGAGGCAGATCTAGAGGCATGTGAAGAACATATCAATCTATAGATTTAGGTGATGTAGAGCATCATCGAGACTATTTTTAGATCCTAGAAGTCAAAAAAAATTTATTCTGAAATCTAATTCATAAGCTAGGATTGCATACCAAGTCTCATCCACATCCTTACTCTCTTAGTTGAATTCAAAAGGATATCGAATTGAAGATCATCAAGCAGTGTACCTTCAAGTTTACCATCACTGAGAGGTATATTAATGAGATAACTTATAAAGTAATTCTTTTAGATATTTTTCAGATTATCCTAGAGAGCTCGTATCTTTAGGATCAAGATGCAATCTTTTACAAGCAGTAAAGGAAGTATCATCTCATTAAGGATGAAAAAAAATTATGATCAATGCTTCCAAGCTATAAGAAACATAGACCTTACAACCGCTGTCCAGACGAAGCATTTTGTTAATGCCTGCAGCAAGCTTGTGATGATGGTTTGAGAAGCTAGTATTATTCATGATTAGCCAAACTCTCATCATGTGATTCCACAAGCCAATCAAGCAAGATTAAGATTGAAGAGGAGTCACCATAGACATCGTTGGCAACAAGAAAGGACAGCAAAAAGCATCCCTACATAAAGTTGAGATGTAGAAGCAGACCAAGCAGTTCACCAAAACTCGAGAGTAGGGAAGACCAAGGCCAAAAACTATCTTCGAGCAAACTCAAGTAGTTCAAGCTACCATCAATTTTGATTTAGTGGAAGCTAAATCCTCTAAACAAGGGAGTCCTAATCCAAAAAAATCTCTGAACTCGATGTGGATCACTTTGGCCACTACAGATAGAGCTAGACATGGTCCAAGAACAAGATCTGCCATATTGAAAAATCAATTTGTAAGTTAAACTTTTGGAGGCTTTGATCATATGATGTTTGATTTTGATGATATTTTATCTTAAAATTGGATATTTTTTTAGATCTATAACATGATGCTATCCTATCAAGGGGCAGCACCCCTAATGATCAAGCCAACATTCCTTCATTTGGACCCCGTAATGGATCGGTCAACCCAAAAAAAAATTTTGGATAAGATTTCACCGAATGTAGCTTCCAATCCAAGAATCCGATGAAGCGATAAAATGCAGAGTTGATTTAGAAGTTGAGATTTACCTCTTGAAGAGTTTTAGGCTTTTTTAGATTATTTCTACTAGACATATCTTCTTTAGATAAAAGAGTCTCATTAAAACTAGAATAGAAATCTAACCTAATTTGTGTAAGGATGGATCTCGTTATTATAAATAGAGGATATATATCTTATTTTAATCAAGAAAAAAAAATAAGACAAAGAAAAGGGACTTGAGTCCTACTTTTAAAAATTCTTTTCTTCTTCTATCTATTTCTTTGAGAGATCCAAGTTAAGAGGGTTGAAGAAAATCTTCCTTCTTTCTGATCAGATCAGCAATACCTATCTCTTTAATGTTCCATGATACAATTAACATAATACACTCTGCTCCACAACTAAGCACCAGACGGATCCTGGCTGGTGAGCAACCATTGCCAGCTGCCCAAAATTAAGGAGGCATCCTATCCACATGGCAAACCATTTCTAACAACCCACCAGAATACTTCATATCAATATTACCTTTGGCCCATTCCTTGCCGTATAGAAACCTACAAAAGAACACACAAGAAAGGCCAGCCACACCACGTAAAGGAACCATGCTAATCATCCAACAAATAGACATCAAAGAATAGCAATAATCATTAAGGTTTAAAATCCAAAAACCCTTAAATATAAGATCAAAGGCAACAAGCACACTAGCACCAATAGTGAAAAAGAAGAGAACTTGTACACTAGATGGTAACTAAGGAAAGTCAACCAAGGAAAACATTGACCTGCAAAAGAACCCAAAAGAACATAAAATCCAAAGCAACACAAATAGAGAAGTGGCAACTATTAGATGTATTCCCTAGAAGCCAATATGGCATATATATTGTAATAATTTTAAGATATATTTTGTACTTAAATAATTGATTTATCAATAAAGTCAAAAATTTTATCCATTCTTGTGTTATGTATCCGAGAATCGTCTAAAAAATTAATAATTTAAAGATACATATTCTAAGAAGTTTGAAATTTGAGATATATATAATTAATTCTTAAATTATTTTCGATTGATGAATCATCATGGGGATGATGATTGTTCCAATTAGATTGACGCACGGATCACTTCTTTCGGGATAGACGAGTCTCGAGTCTACAGTGTAGAGACACTGAGCGAAAGTGTAGGTAGCTGTTAGAGAACATCGATACTGAGCATGATCATATGAGAGATCACATGAATGTCTACTCATTCGTCAATGATCTTCTCGATGCTGTAGTGGTGTGAGTGATTTCTTGACCTATGGTGTCTCAGCTGCTCATAGTGGGATTGCTATAGTTTGACTGCACATAAACATGGTCTCCTAGTTATTTAGATTCTTGTAGTATATATTGGCTACAATAGGTTTATTATAGGAGTAGGATGTGTACTTATAAGGGATCTATCTACAGGACTGACAAAATATGACCCAACCCACCAATCCGATCCGTGTTCGACCTGTTATAAACAGGTTTGGGTTTAGGCTAAACAGGTTTGGGTTATAAACGGGTCAACCTATTTAACCTGTTTAATAAGTGGATCGAATTTGAATTTTAGATATCTGACCTGTTTAACCCGTTTAATATTCAGATTAGATTGAGTGAGATAATTTATTTAACTTGTTTAACTTGTTTAACCTATTATTGATTTATTTAATCCGATCTATTTAATCTATTTAATTCATTTAAGATCCGTTTAACCTGTTTAACCTGTTTCTGATCTATTTAACCCGACCTATTTAATCTGTTTAATCCGTTTAACCTAATTTGACTTATTTAATAAATGAGTTAAACGGTCGAATCGGGTTACCTGTTTAATAAACAGATCAGATTCAGATTTAAATTTTGACCCATTTAATAAATAGATCAGATTTAGATTGATAATTTTTGATCCGATCCATATTAATCCGATCCATTTATGATCCGATCCAACCCGATTGCCATCCCTATTTATCGATCTTAGTAGATAAAGAGTAGTCTATGAGATTTGAGAAGCTAAGTCCATAAGTCTATGACCATAACAAGGTGATTGATGAAAAAATTTTTTATAAGTATCACATAATGGACTTGAGCTAATCTAATCTTTCATATGATGGATGTTAGGATTTAATGAGTTTTCATGACCTCTATCTTATCGGGACTCATGATAGAGAAACTGAATTATATGATAACTATACCTAAGGATTCTATTTTTATTCTGCTGGATTTCTACCACATACTGCTAGATGTCACTAGTAGATTATGAGAACTTACTATGATCATTTTGGATTGATAATTCTTATTGGATATGAGTTAAAATTGTTCTAACCTATCAAAAGATGTTTGGATGATACTATGATGGAAATCATGACATATCTCATTACCAGATAGAATAAAACCTATGAAGTCACCCATAAAAAGATTCTTGACTGATCAGATGGTTAAGTTATAATTATGAATCATAATAAAATTAATTATCAATATGATTGATAATGTAAAAGTCATAATTAACTATTTCGCTAAGTATTAGTGAATTGTAAGAAGATTAATTAGCAATTGGGTTACTGTCTAGTTCAATCTGATTAAGCTATGGGGTTCAAATTAGATATAATTGAATTAGTTCAATTTGATTTGATTTGAATTTGATTAGATCAAGTCTAATTGGATTATGAGATAACCCAATTACATAAAGAGATCAATTCCTAATTTGACTAGAACTTGATTTAATCAAATTTTTAATTAGATTAGGATGTAATTAAGATTTAATTAAGTTTCTAATTAGACTAGGAATTAACTTAATTTGGGTGCAACATAATCCTAATTTGGTTACGATTAAATCAGATTTAAATCAGCAAATAAGGAATCCTAATTGGACTAGAATTCTCTCACCATTGTGCCACCGCATCTCCTTGCACCACCTAAGCTCCACACCAAATTAGATTTGGCATGTGAAAGGATCAGCCCAAGCCCTTCCATGCATCCTCTCTTATCTCCCTTTTTGGATGAGGATCAAATCAGATTTGATCTTATTTTGATTGGATCAAAGTTGGAGTCCTACTTTGATTAGGTTTGATCCTATCAAACCTAGTCTTACTCAAACCCTTGGACGCCACCTATTTAAAGAGGGGTTATGGGGCATGGAGACTAGATCACAACTCCTCTTTGGGCATGAAAGCTTGGGCGTGGGTTCTCCTTGGGGCGTGGGAAAATTCGAGGGAGAAAGAGAAAAGGGTTCTCACCTCTCCCAAGTCTTCTTCTTCCTCCTATTTCTTCTTCTTTCTTGAGAGGGTCTTAGAGATTGAAGGAGATCAGATTCAACCATCAAGGAAGCAATCTCTGTAAGGGAGCTAGCATCTCGAGAAGATCAAAGAGTCTTCGATCAAATCAAGCCTCGTGTGGATACCTATAGAGATCGGATACATGCACGGCTACACCAGAACCTAAGACATTCTCAGATCCGGATCTGAAGGAGTTTGACGATTTAGATATATAATTTAATCATATGTTTAATTTATTTTCTAAAATTAGATGCTTTATATCTTATTTATCATCATATGAACTAAATCTATAAGTATAAGATTTAGATCCATACATGTATAGGATTAAATATGATTTAATCTAGTCTTCTACTGCTTATTTTTAAAATTATTTTAAAATCTATATGCTAAATATCTAAAAATTCAACAGTGGTATCAGAGTCATGGGTTTATATGCATAAAATAAGATGAGATCTGATTTCTAATCAGATCTAAAATTAATTTGATTAATGATCTGACATCGATATGCCATAAGGTTGTCCAGGTATAAGGTTTACCCCTTATGTTGTAAAGATTATCCTATATCGATGTTGGATTCTTTTGAAAATATTTTCAATATTTAGATCTGATTTTTATTAGATCCGCTTAAGCCTCTTAGCTCTATGCCTCAATAGCTTCTTCTTGAGTGGGGGCATGTGTGTGGGTTTTCCTTCTCAAAGGGGTTGGCAACTGATGTTGTCCAAACCCTTTTCGATCTGGAAAGTGTTAAGGCATTGGTGCATGCCAAGTAATTCCATGGTTGGGTGCATGTTGCTGTTGGAAAGATCCTCGAGCTCTAGAAAGGTCCAATCAGTAGAGGGTCCATATCCACATTGATCTTCAAGCAAGTTCCAACATCTAATTCTGCTTGTTTGTCAGCCTCGACCTTACAAACCAAAGCTTCATTGACTCCCTAATAGAGCAAACAATCTTCCTCGAAAGTTGGTGCAGCAACAACACCATGGTTGTCACCATGATCCTCCGCCTAGGTTGGGTTTGGGTCCCTAGCCAACTTCTCCACAATAATCTGATTGGTACAAAGGGCATCAAGAGGTGTTGCCATGTTACCTAGATAGACAATCCAAGAGGAGGTATGAATTGGATTTTTCAAAATTTAAAGCCCAATGTGTATAGAATTTAAACTATGTGTAGCAATAGTGAAGTAAGAATAATACAAGATATAAAGATGAAAAGAAAATAAAGAAAAGATTAGCCAAGGCACAAGTAAATATAAGTTTATAGTGATTTGATGCCAAACCCAGTACCTATGTCCACTCCTCAAGTAACTATAGAAATTTCATGATAATCTTCTCTAGATTATACCTTGATTGTTTTCCAGACTTACAATAAAATCCAATTGATTTTCTCAATGAAAATCAACCAAAACCACCCCTTTAAGCCACTCCTAGGCTTACACAATAATATACTCCAATTCAAGGCTTGGATGGATATTTTCAAAGTTTTAATCCTAATTAAAACTTAAATACAATAGAAAAATAGAAATACAATTTCAAGCATAAATGAAAAGCTCCTTAAGAGCAAATTAAATATCATTGAAGCCCATGAAAATTTTATCAAGGAAGCTTTATAATGAATGCTTTCTTCTTCTTTAAACCGTTGAAGGCTTTAAGATTTTGGTGGTTGAAAAGTTAGTGCTCTCTCTTGAATGTTCACTTAATGTTCCTTATATTTTCTCTTTATTTTTTTCATTCTCTATATTCTTTAATATATTTTGCCACCCTTCAACTATCTTAGAATATTCAAAAATAGATTTCTAGTCAGTAGAGACCAAAAAGTAGCGGTTGTAACTATTCTGCATATTTCTACAGCTTCTATAAAACTAGTTGTTATAGTTGTCATCCATAGTCGAGTCAACCCAGATCAAGTAGGGATCAACTTGAGAGACTTAGTGTCGACTCGAGAAAAGTTGGGGTCGACTCAAGATCCAATCTAAAACATAGATTTTGTCTTTCTTAGACAATCAGCTTGACTACTAAGGGTCGACTTGGAGTGGGTCAGGAGTTGACTCGAGAAGGGTTAGGATCAACTCGAGCTTTAGACTAAAAATTTCTCTTTATCGTGTCTTAGAGAGTCGACTCGTACTTCACCGAGGTCGACTCACAGACTATGCCACTTGAACTTTATATGCCAGAGTCGACTCTTTGAAGCTCGGAGTCGGCTCTTGACTTTAGCATTCTCATGAATCTTCTTAAGAGTGATCTTAGCTTCCTGAATATTCTCAATATGCTCTTCAGTAACCCATTAGTACTAAATACATACTAAATATTTGTATTCATCAAAATTAATCTTCAGATTAACAATCTCTTCCTTTTTAATGATGACAAAACTTTGAGTATAGATAAATGATGCAAGTAATGCAAGTGTATCAAATTGCTAGAGCAATTCTTTTATGAAAGGATTTTATAAGATTAGTATTGCTAGCATACAAAGAAAAATTAAGTATAGGTTTCAAGCCTTCTTAAGAGTAATTCAATAAGCATTAGAGTACACAATATGTATAGTATCATAGCAAGATTGTAGGTTCTTTTGGATCAAATTGAATTAGGATAAGGGCAAAACATTTTGAAGCTTAACCACATACTGAAAATTGATCAAAGCATTGAGTATCAGAGCTGAAAACTTATATGTCAAAGCAACTTGGATGTGTATCAGAGTATAATGAGCTAAGTATCATAGCAGAATAAGTAATAAATCATCAAGAGGTTGAATTATTTAAATGCCCAAGTTTTGTGAGTCAAATGTGCCCAAGTTTTATAAGTCAAATCTTTTGCACTTATTTGCTTATTTCTCTCCCTTATTGTGATCAACAAAATGATATAACACATAAGCATCAAGAGAAAAGAAGAAAAACACTTTTTTTTGCACAAGTATGTCATTTACAAGTCTATCAGTCAAAATAAATTTACTATATATAAAATGACATCAACTACAGTACACCAAGATACAACAAAAGATAATAACATAAGCAAACTAAAGGTAGACTAGATATATCAGTAAGCAACTATAAGACAAAAGACAAACACTAGACCTAATCTTTATCTAAAGGCAAATCTATGGTAGAGCGAGTGCTATTCCTAGATGAAGAAGCAGCACCTTTCCTACTCCTAGTCTTACTGAAAGAACCAAGTATACGAGCGGAGAACCCAAAATTAGACCTAATGTAGGTCCTAAAGAGAGGTCTTGGTGCATGCTAACTGGGTTGAGGTGGTTGAGAGGAATGAGAGGGCTAGCTGGGTTGAGCACACTAGGTCGACCAACTTTGCTAAGAAGATGACCTAGTAGGTGAACTCCATCCCGACTTCAAGCTCCAATAGCTGTCACTATTGTTGCTCCTAGTGCGATACTCTCCAATTGCTCGACCAGTCATCCCATAAAAGTCAAAAGTGAGAAGATGCCTGATCTTTGAGCTGCTCCCAGATCTTTGACCTCTAATTGAATATGAGCGATCTCCATCTCAATCCTCTCCCTGAGCCACTCCATGCTCCTCTAGCCTGACTCGATGCTCGAAAGCTGCCACCCTATATGTCAGATTAGATAACTCCATCCATAATCCTCATAGCTTACTCTGAACTACTAAGATAATCTTTGTCAAGTCCACTAGAGGTGTCACTAACTGATCCCTCGACCTACTAATACTATCTCAGTGATCCTCTTCAATTGATCATCATCTTGTCTCACTATAGAGGGCTAAGTCCACTAAGGTGCTCCTGCTAGCATCACTAGGGGTATGGTCGAGGATGGTCCTATTGATGGTGATGATCGAGGCTCTATTGCTGGTGGTGGAGAGTCCGGCTCTAAATCCTACTAAGATCCACTGGGTCCTCCTCAACTCCATCTCATAGTCTCTTTTGTCTAGAGCTCCTCTGTACCCATCTTCCATCTAACTTCCAGTAACCCATATGATGTAGGGATTAGTGATTGTAGGTAACTAAGTGCATAAAAGCTGTGGAGGACTCTCCCTCTAGCATGACTCCAAACTAGCTAAACACCAAGGTCAAGGCCATGCCGTAGGGTATGCATGTCTTCTAAATACTCACTACCTCCCTCATTTGCTGCATCATCAATGTTAGTAGGTTCAGGGGAATATCCCGAACTATATGGTACATCACCACTATGTCTCTCTTAGACACAAAGTTAAATCTTCCCATCTTCAGGATGAAGATCTAGTTGATGACATCTAGCTCATCAAGATCTCCTCCAGGAAGTCCACCTATTGTTTCTCGGGAATGCATCGAAGTCCAGCCTCCTTGTCTGATAGTTTGCCAGGGACTATCCCCTATTTGGGCATGTGAAGGATGTGAGCCAATCTCTGCTCGCTCAAGATAATGAGAGCATCCTTCACCAATGACTCAACACTCCCCACACCTTGACATAGGTTTTGTAGAATTCTCAGATGAGGTTAGGGGAGGTCAGGACATCTAAACTGCACATAAATTCCACCCTTATTCCTTGATCCACTACCTTATTGTGAAATGTTCTTGCTCAAAGAAGCCGAAGTCAATCTTTCTCCCAATTGTCACCACATGTGCGGCCAAGGGGACTATGAAAGGAGAGGGCTGAGGAGAAGGGGAGGTAGGCTTGGGCTCACATGGTGTAGAAGCATCATTCTGTGCCTTGTTCCTTCTTTCCACATGCTTTAGTGCATAATGTCCGCTTGAAATAGTAGGCAAGTTGCTTCTTTGGGCCCATTGGAGCTCAAAATCGAAAAGAATGAAGGAAAACGACCAGTGGAGGGATCAATGGGGCCGAACAAAATACTCTACGAAAGCTTAGGGTAAATATTGAATGAATAAAGGAGAATAGGAAAGGGATGATGACTCATCTTTAAAAATATGGTCCCAACATTGGAGTCGACATATGATTTTCCCTCGAGCCATCTCAAACTTAAGTATGAGTTACTCGAGCTTAGTCTCAAGCAGAAAACTGACTTTCTCAAAAGAAATATTAACTCTTAAGGCAATGAGACGACCCTTTGGACCAAAAGGAAGGAATATTCAATCAAAAATCAATCAAACAAAGATTGGAGAATGTTCAAATTAAGAAATTTAAAGAGAGATAGAGGAGGCTAGGGGATTACTCAATCGAAGGGGTCACACACACTCCTAACTCTCTCTCAATCATACTAAGCATTTCCTCACTTAAGGGTTTGGTGAAAATGTCCATTAATTACTTGTCAGTGCTTGCAAAATTAAGCATTACATTATCATGTTAGACATGATCTCTTATAAAATGATGTCTTATCTCTATATATTTAGCTCTTAAATTTTGAATTAAATTTTAATTAGATTTATTATACTTATGTTATCATATCTAATATGAATTTTATTTAATTTAATACCATAAGATTTGAGCATGATAACTTTCAGCTACAATATATTTAGCTTCAACTATTGATAATAATATTCAATTTATTCTTGCTAAATCAAAAGATTAAGTTAACTCCTAAAAATTGATAAGTTCTACTATCACTTTTTCTATCAAGTTTACAATCAATAAAATTAGCATCAAAATACCTAATTAAATCAATAAAAGAATATCTAGAGTATCATAATCTATTATTTAAAGTATCAATTAAATATCTAAGATTCTTTTGACAGTAAATAAATATGATTCTTTAAGATTATATTGAAATCTAGTATATATACAAATATTAACCATTATATCAGATTTACTAGTAGTAAGATATAATAAAAATCTAATACTATCTCGATAAAATTTGAGATTGATATTCTTACCATTTTCATCTTGGTCAAGTGGCTCACGATGGTGTTAATTGGCTTGCTATTCTCCATCCCAAACTTTTTAAGTATTTTATTTATGTAGTTTTGCTTGATGAAGATCCCCTCTTTACTTTATTTGATTTAGAGTTCAAGGAAGAAATTTAATTTTCCCATCATGCTTATCTAGAACTCTTCCTGCATTAATTTAATAGATTTTTGATAGAGTTTCATTGATAGCATTGAAAATAATATCATCCACATAAATTTATACTACTAATAAATCATCATTTTTTCTTCAAAATTAAATTGTTATCTACATTTTCTTTAGTAAGTCCGTTGTCAAGTAGAAATTTACATAATCTTTCACATCATCCATGAGGTACTTACCTGAAACTATATAGTATTTTATTTAGTTTGAAAATATGATTTAAAAAAATATAATTTTTAAATCTAGAAGATTGTTCAATATACACTTTCTCAGTAATATATCTATTTAAAAATATACTTTTAACATCCATTTGATAGAGTTTAAAATTTATGTAACATACAAAAGTGAGCAACAATCTAATGGCTTCTAATCTAGCTACAGGTATAAAAATTTTATCAAAATCAATATTTTCTTCATGATTATAATCTTTAGCTACCAATCTAGTTATATTTCTTAAAACTACTCTATTTTTATTTAATTTATTTTATATATCCATTTAGTTTCAATTATAAGATGATCAACAGGTCTATTACTAACGTTTAGAGTTTATTGTTGTTTTCTAGAGGCATTAATCTAAGAGGAAGGGTGAATTAGATTTTTAAAATTAATTTAGTCAAATTATGCCCAAATACAATCTTAAAAGTGCTTGCAAAATGTTTGGTAGATAATAAATAAAGGTAGTGAAAATAACAAAGTAAGCAAAGTAAACAATCACAAACATAAAAGATTTATGATAGTTTGACATCAAATTCAGCACCTACGTCTGCTCTCCAGGTAAACCCACTTAAGAATTCAATCGTAACCTCTTAAAGATTGTAGTTTGATTGTTTTTTCGAATTCACGATCTAACCCATTTGATTTTACCTAGATCACCAACCACAATCTTAAAATTGATTATTTAATCATGGGCTTACAATCAACTCCGATTAATTTTTATGGAGATATCAACCAAACCCTACATCTAATTTTTTGGCTTGGACCAACCCAAGTTTCTATACCCTAGAAACTTATTACAATAAAACTAATAGAGATTTATAAGAAATAGAGTTTAGAAATAACAAAACTCATGATTGAGCTCTAAAGAAGTCGAGGTAGATGAGCTTTTAATGCTTGGACTCCTTTCTTGATTGCTTGAGAGGATTAGGCAGCCTTCAATGCTTCTTTCAATAATAGTTGATTGGAATTAAGGCTCTGTTTCTTTCTTTCAGACTAATTGAATGTAGGAAGGATTGAATTTGTGGTACTCTTTGATTTCTTCTTTTTTCTCTTTGAGTTTCTCACACTATCTTTAAGAATATGGCTCAATAAATTCCTTAAATCTTAAAAACTTAGTTCTCTCCATTAATCCTTCTCATTTATTGGTTCAAAAATATTTAAAATTAATGCTCTAACTACTGGAAGCCTAAAAATAGCTATTAGAATGAATTTAGATATATTTTGAAAATTCTAAAAAGCTAGCTATTGTTCTGTCATAATTCTATAAGTCGGCTCATTCAAGCTCTTGGTTGGCTAACCTTCAATTTTGAGTCCGCTAAGTGAAATTCTGAGATGGCTCAATAGCGATGCCAAAAAATCTAATGTTCTATCTTGTTTTGTCTGCTTGAGACTAGATCGGCTTGGATCCTATCTTAGTTGGCTAACTTGAATGTTTGGTTGGGTAGTTAATTTTTTAGATCGGCTCAGAATACTTATTGATTTATATGGCTTTTTGTGTTCACCTTCCTCTGAGACTGAGTTGACTATCCTTCTTTTTAAGTCGGCTAAGCTTCAGACTAGGTTGACTATCTTGATCACATAGTTGGCTCAAAAAAATTTTGAATCTTTATTTTCTATTTTCATCCTGAGTCTAAAACATGGTCGGCTATCCAAAAGGTTGAGTCAACTAAAACCCTATCTTAATCAACTAAGATGAAAATCTGATCAGCTAAGGGACTTGTTCTAATTTTTTAAGATATCTATCTTTTCCTCATACTAATACTGGGTTAGCTAAGCTTCATATTGGCTTGACTCAGTTCTATACCAAGCATGTCAAAAGATATTTTAGATAGCTTTTCTTGACCAATCTTGTTCTAGACAAGATTTGCCTTCTTAAACTTAGCTTGTACAAGTGTAAACTTATTGAGAGGTACTTCTAGACTAGACTTCATTTTCAAATCATTAGTTTCGTTTCTGCCAATTAAAGGTCTTGAATTGGGAACATAAATTTTTTTGAGAGGACTTTCTTTTGAGTAAAATAATTGAGTATATTGAAAAATCCTACAATCACTCTCAAATACATCATTAGAAATATAATTTGTACTCAAACATCTTTGACATCATCAAAATCAGTTCTAGAGCTAACAATTTCTTTCAAATTGATTAAGTTCTTTTATATTACATTTATGTAGTTAGGGTTATTTTTAGCTTTCTCAATAGATTTTTGTTCAATTTGAGATACAAAAGCTAAAAGATTATTAACATTTCTCAAAGAGAATAAGTTCTTACCCCTTGTGATTATCACTAATGATAAGATCACTAGGCTGTCTTTAGGCATACCTTCATTTCTTAGGTAGATTCTCACCATGTGCTTGAGTATTCTCATGATGATTCTCTTCTTCATCTTCTACATCCTTGTCATCTCTTTCATCATTTTATGCTGGAATTTTTTTTGAGTAAGGTCTTCCTTTTTTTGTCTAAAATTCTTGCTTCATCATCAACAACATCTTCTTTGCTCAAGGATATATCATTAGTTTTATCAAATACAACATAAATAGATTTTCCAACAACCATGGTTCTCTTATTATAGATTCTTTAGATCTTGCTAGATGATGATTATCCTAAAAAGATATCTTCATCTGACTTGACATAATACTTTCAAATTTTATTTTGTTAATTATTTAATATAAAATAATGGAAACCAAAAGTATGAAAATAACTAACATTTGATTTTCTTTCTTTTCAAAGCCTATAAGAAATTTTCTTTAAAATCGATCGAAACAAAGCATGATTCAAAATATAACATATTTTGTTACTTACTTCCATCCAGAAGAACCATGGAAGGTCAGTTTCACATAACATGGTATGAGTTATTTTATCTAAAGTTCTACTTTTCTCTTTCTATGATCCTACTTCATTAAGATATCCTAGATGCAAAAAAATTATATTCAGTATCTTTTCCATTAAAAAATTTAATTATTAATTTTAAATTTAGTTTCATGATTATTGTAATGTAATAATAGTTAATTTTTTTATTAATTTTTTTAATAAATTTTAAAAATAAAATACTTCATCTTTTTAAGTCAAAAGTAAAATCTAAGTGAATCTAGAGAAATCATCAACTATCATAAGTCCATATCTTCTTTCTCCTAGTAGGTCTAAATAAATTCATATAAATTAATTCTAAACGTCTAGAAGTTTAGATAAGATTTTTAGTTTGAATAACTTCTAATTTATTTTTAAGTTGGCAAGCATATCAAATTATATTCTTTTAAAATTCGTCTTTGGCAAATCTTTTACAAGATCTCTTTTAATAAGCTTTAAAATCAAATCCATGATAGTATGTTTTAATCTTCAATGTCATAATCAACTAGTCTCATTGACTTTGACATATATTGTAATTGATCATTCTTCATAAGAAGATCATTTAAATGTACTATGTAGATATTGATATATCTATGTCCAATGAACATAATGCCATCATCATTGAGACTAAAATAATGCACATTAAAGATTCAAAATAATATTAAATTTTATCAGAAGGTTGACTAATACTAAGTAAGTTATATTTTAAACTATCTACTAATAAAATATTCTTAATATAGATAGAAGGAGTGATAAAAATATTATCTATTTCCATGATATATTCTTTATCATTATTGCTAAAGATTACCACTCCTCCTTAGTTTTAAGAGTGATAAATTATGATCTATCATCCATCATGTGCCTTGAGCAACTACTATCAAAATATCATATTTTTTCTTCCTCGATCAGCAAAAAACAACTAAAGAGAAAGCTAAGCTATAATTTGGATACCCAAGCATTTTTGAATCCTTTACGATTAGTCACAATGATTTCTTTGGAGATCCAAATCTTTTTATTTTATTTTATTTAATTTTTGAGATCATAGAAGTATGCTTTGTGTCCAAGCTTTTGTAGTAAAATAAGTAATATTTGGAGATGAAATTGATTTGGATTTACTAAAAGAATTCAAAAATTATATTTCTTATGTAGGTTGAAACTAAGGCTAGTTTTATTGAAAATAACTCTTTGATTACTTAAAATCATTTGAAATTTTTTAAAGTTAAGAGTAATTTTTTAATAATAGATTTGAGTTTTTCAAGCTCTTTCTTTAGAGTTTGATTTTCTTGAAGTTAAAACTTATTTTCTTTCAAACATTCTTCCTTTTCTTTAGCTAAAACATGAATACATCATTCTAGCTCTTATTTTCAAGTCAAGCTTTTAAATTATCTACAAGGCCAAAAATATATTTACAATTAATCAAAAGTGAAATCAACTTTAAGTTCAAAATTACCTCCTCCTTATATACTATAAGACACAAGTTTGCCACTTCTTGGATTTCTTCACCTGAGCTTGAGTCCTCACTATCACTCTAAGTGGGTATCATTGCTTTTTTTTGACTCTCTGAGAGAATTTTTTGAGAAGGGGGCAATTAACTTTGAAGTGCTCAGGCTTCTGACACTCATAGCACATGGATTGTTTTTTTCTTTTCCTTCTTGTTGCTTGGTTTACCTTTTGTAAAAGGCTTCTTTCTAAAGTTTTATCTCTTCTTTCTCATAAATCTTCTAAATTTTTGAGTGATTAGTATCATATCTTCATCACATTCACTTCTTTTGATTCTTTACTATCATCCTCATCTTTGATTGTGGATTTGAGAGCTATGGTCTTTCTTTTTTTGTTGACTTTTTATTATTTTGCTTCATGATTAATTCATGAGTTATGAAAGAACAAAGTAGTTTTCTAGTAGCAATGTGTTGAGATCTTTAGCATCTTGAATTGTTGTAACTTTGGCATCCCAAGCTCTCGAAAGTGATCTAAAAATTTTACAAACATGTTGGATGCTAGTGTAAAACTTTTCTAAGCTTTTAAGATCATTTATATCAATAAATCTATTAAATATTTTAATAATATATTTATTTATTTATTTTAAATAATTCATACTTATGGACAAGTATATTTATCTTAGATTCTTGAACTTGATTGGTACTGTAATAAATAATCTCTAATCTATCCCATATTTTTTGGCTAAAATACAAGTAGAAATTTTATTGAATTCATTTGTATTTAAAGAACAATAGAGAACATTCATAGCCTTTGCATTGAGCTGGACTATTTTTTATTTAAGTCAATTCTTTTCAAATTTGGGAGTAACAATGCTATCTACGTACCATAATTGTGGATGTTTGTGGGTCATTAATTATGACATTCCAAAGATTATAATTAAGTACTTGGATGAAAATGCACATGCATATGTTTTGATAAGTATAATTTATGCCATTAAATAAAAGGTCTATT
This sequence comes from Elaeis oleifera, assembly GCA_000441515.1. Taxonomy (NCBI): domain Eukaryota; kingdom Viridiplantae; phylum Streptophyta; class Magnoliopsida; order Arecales; family Arecaceae; genus Elaeis; species Elaeis oleifera. The sequence continues at coordinate 574,167 of KE504799.1, read as the reverse complement.
GGTTGATTATCCTTCGGCGAAGGACATTCTAATTTAGGCTATCATTCAATTTTTAATTCTTAATCATTAGATCAAAAAAATTAAGTCCAAGCTTTGATACTACTTATTATCCAGATAGACAACCTAAGAGAGGGATGAATTGGATTTTTCAAAAGTTTAAAGCCTAATGTGTATAGAATTTAAACTATATATAGCAATAGTGAAGGGAGAACAATGAAATATACCCAAGATACAAAGATGTAAATGAAACTATATAAAAGAACAGCTAAGGTAGAGGCAAACATAAGTTTTATAGTGGTTCGATACCAAACTCAGTATTTATGTCCACTCTCCAGATAACTCTTGAAAATTCTATTATAATCTTTTCTAGATTATAGTTTTATTATTTTTTCAAACTCACAATCAAAACTCAATTGATTTTCTCAGTGAAAATCAATCAAAACTATCTTTTTAAGCCACTCCTAGGCTTACAAATAATATACTCTAATTCAAGACTTGGATGGACCTTTTCCAATGGTTTAGTCCCAATTGAAACTTAAGTATTGTAGAAAAAAATAGAAATACAATTTCAAGCACAAAGAAAAAGCTTCTAAAGAGCAGAATTAAATGTCACTGAAGCTCATGAGAATTTTGTCAAGAAAGCTTTGCAATACATGTTTTCTTCTTCTGCTGAAAATTGCTAAAGTCTTTAAGATTTTGATGGTTGGGAAGTTAAAACTCTCTCTTGAATGCTCACTTAATATTTCTCGAATTCTCTATTTTTTTTCTTATGTTCTTTAATGTATTTGTATCAATTTAACCATTTTAAAATATCAAAAAATAGGTTTCTAGTCATTAAAGACCAACAACTAGCTATTATAGTTGTTCTGCATATTTCTACAACTTCTGCAAAACTAGTCATTATAGCTATCAACTGCAGTCTTGTTAGTTCAGATCAAGTAGGATTCAAGTTGAGATGATTTGGAGCTGACTCAAGAAAATTAAGATCGATTCGAGATCCAATCTGAAAATATAGCCATCTGTTTTCTTAAGAAAGTCAACTTAGCTACTAAGGGTCGACTTAAGAAGAGTTGAGGTTGATTCGAGCTTTAGGGCAAAAATTTTAACTCTATCTTGCCTGAGAGAGTCAACTCATACTTTATTGAGATCGGCTTGCAAATTATGCCACCTTAACTTTGTATGTCAAAGTCGACTTTTAAAGCTTGGAGTTGATTTTTGACTTTCTCTACTTGGTTTCTCATAATATGGCTTCCCCAATTTATTTTTTTGAGTTCCTTACTTTGACATTCTTATGAATTTCTTAAGAATTATCTTAGTTTCTTGAAATATTCTCAATATATTTTCAACAAATCAATAGAATAAAATATATATTTAAATATTTTATCAAAATCAATTTTTAGATCAACCTGCCATTTCAACACTAATAAAGAGCCCAAAGACACCTAACAGATGATGAAAAGAAGATCTCGATCTACCGCTCCTTGAGTACAATGGACCCAGGAATAAGAGGTGAAGGTGTTCCTTTCTCCTTCGTCACAGTAGAAGGAAGGCTTGCATCAGTATGGAGATGATGAGATTGGCTAGCATCAACTTGTTGCAAACTCTCCGCCAAAGAATAGTCCCAAGTGATATGGTCCGCCAAGGTGCCGTGCGCACCATGCCTGATTGATGCAACCATACCATTGCAAATAGGAGACTTTGAAATTTCCTGCTGGTCAATGGAAGCAGACAAACCGGTAGGAACAGGCTCAATAAGAACCCGATTGAGAAGGTCAATTTGAGCCGCCATCGTCCCCAATACTGATGCAACCATCTCAGACTCACCCCTCATGGACATTCTCATCGATGAAGGAACGCTATGACCACCTTCCCTTTATCCAAAGAACCAGAAACTGGGGGAACCGCCGCCTAGATCAGAGCACTTTGGGGGAGGGACCGCAGGCGAGCCCCTCGCCTCCGACCGAACATTCAGTTGGGCGGGAGCCGGAGCACACTGTCTTGAACCCTTCACGGATGAGTATGGAGGTGAAGCTTCATGAGGACCTCCAGTCGACGAATTGGGACCTCGATGAAATAGAGGGCCACAAGCATGCCACTCTGCTATTCCCAGTCCGACCGTGAGGCAACGTTCGATGGTGGTGGCCTTCCAAAGGTGGCGTTTCGTATATTTGTAAGGATATCATGTAAGGACCCCGATTTTTATCCCAGCACAACCTTAAAGCAAGAGCGCAAATTTTTTTTTAAAAAAAGAAAGAGGAATACGTGGAGGAGGGGAGGAAGAGGACTTCGATCGGGAGTCTTCTTCTCTCCTGAATCCGTTAAAGAGAGGGATTGTGCCACCGGATTTAGACTAGGAAAAATCCTAAGAATCATCTTTAAGTAGTGATCTCCTCTTCCTTGGATTTCCATCATAATTTTTTCCTGATTCTTAGGATTTTTCCGTGTCCTTTCCTTGGGTTCTCGCCGAAGAAATCGCCGGATTTCCCTCGTTTAGCCTCGCCGAACAAATTCCTCTTCTTTCCCAGGCCTATTGCCGCCAATTTGAGCGGGCGAATCGCCGGTCGTGGGCAAGAATAGGTCTTCTCTTGTTTCGAGCTTGCTGCAGTCATTTTTTTCTCTTATTTGCCGACCAACGGCGGCTGTTGCTGCTGCCGGGGTCGTTGCCTGATCGGCGCCGAGTGTTTCCGTCGGCCGCCGGGCCAAGATCTCACAGCCATGGCCGGACGAAGAGAGGAGGGAAGAAGGGTTCAAGTACCCTGTTCCGTGAAGGGGAAAAAAAAAAACTAGAGGAAGAGAAAAGAAAGAAAAGGAAAAAAAAACTAGAGAGAGTTCCCTCCTTCTCCCTCTCCTTTCTCTATTTCTCTCTCTATATATTTATCTATCTAATTTTTTATTTTTTATTTTTTTTATAGATTTCTATCTCTAAAAATCTTATAAACTAGTAGAAGATTCCCAAGACAATTGGGTGATCCTAGGAGGGATCCTAGACCTATAGTATTCAGATGTTTTTTCATAATATCCTATCCTTAGTCGAATATATTTTTTATGTATGATCTTGATTATATAAAGATGTAATTATCTGTACAATATGTCGAGCGAAATATGATGAACTCAAGTTCGTAAATCGAAGGGTTGATCAATAGCTGTACTTGAGTTTGAGATCGGTAGAGATAAGGATCCCTTTACATGATCACTTGTATATATGATTTTTCTATATTAGTCACGATGATATTTCTGATTTCACATTGAATATATGATTTTTTATTATATTTGTATCATATGTTGACTATTGAGAATATGAAATCTGATGTTTGAAAATTGAATAAAAAATATAGTGTAAATTAATGAAAGAACTATTGAATGTATAAGAGGATTTGAACTAGCCACGAGTTGAATTGCTGATCATGAGTTGAATTGTGATACATTGGATTGTCAATAATGGGCCAAATCATGATATCCTAATTTGCTACTATACGTGGGTCGAAGCATGGATATACTTGTTTGCCATTGTATGCCGAAGCACGGATATTTTAGTTTGCCATTACGGACCAAACACTACAAGAATCCAAACTATTAGCGATGATTAGTTGTCATTGCTAATAGTCCACTTGTCGTCGCTAATAACTTCACCGTCGCTAATTCCATCGTAACAGTCAATCTAAAAAATTATGATCACTAAATATCCTTATTAGCGATGGATATCCTAGCCGTCGCTAATAAGGCTATTAGCAATGGCTTTAGCAATGAAAAAATTTCATCGTTAATTTTTTAATTTTAATTAAATTTTAATTTTTTTTAAAAATTATTAGGACGGTATTTTGTGGCTAATACCATCGTTAATAATTATTAATGACCAATAATGTCGTTTCTAATTTTTTAAATTTTAATTAATAAAAAATTTAAAAATATTAGTGA
>KE504799.1:546759-570232 GCA_000441515.1 Elaeis oleifera | reverse complement strand
AAGATAATATGATAATCAAAATTAAAATTAATTATATTATACTAAAAATATAAATTATATAATTTTTACAAGCAATATCAAAAAAAATATAATACATCAAAAAAAATCAGGTCCGATCCTCATCGTCGTCCGCCTCCTCCTCCTCTTGCTTCTCTCTAGCAACTGATGGATGAGAACCGGATATTCCAACATCTTGTAATAAAAAAATAATATTAGTAAGTTTTGATATAAAGGTGTATCTTTTAATACATTCCTTCGATTTTGAACAGATTATTCCTACATATTTCATTCGATGATATGGAGCTATAGACACCTCCGGCCCATCGGTTGGATGGTTAGATTTAATTTTAGTCCCTACATCTTCTTTTCGGACTCAAACCTAAATATATGAAGTTTTCAAATATGAAACTTAAAAGAAGTAAAAAAATTAGTAATATAATTATCTGATGTGATGGATGGGATGACGAACCCAGTCGGTCATGTAGCTGCAAGTCCTGGAGAAGCTCTACGATCATATTACAGATGACATCCAGGAGGCTCTAAGGTCACTGGCTCAGAAGCTTCTGCACGACCTACTCCATGTGCGTATTGTTCTAGATTTAGGACATCGAAGCCCATGAAGACGTCGAAGGATATCGAGTCGGTGGAAGGTTGAAGCTATGGTCGAATCGTATGACCCAGCTCCTACTCACCCCTCCGATGGTGTTGAGCCATCCCTCAAGGTCAAGGAGGGCTGAGAAGACAGGTTATCACCGTACCTCTCAGCAATTTATGCCATATAACATATCTGAACAGTTCAGAAATATATTAGTTCTAATATAAAAATCAGATCTTGTAACAACTTAATTAGTAAATAAAGTTTGAAATTCTTATCATGATCTATCTAGACATAAAATCTAAATAGTCACCGGTCCTCTTAGACTGATGCGTGGCTCGCCACAACTGTAGCTGATCTGGTGGATGACCCAACTGTCGTGTCTATAATAAATAATAAAATTAAATTAATTAAAGAATATATATAAGAGTTTTTACAGTTCTAGTGAATAGTTTTGATATAGATTTCTTACTAGTCTATCGGCCATAATATGTATGCCGATCGAGCTGCCCATGTGCCTGATCAGATCCTGTTGGGCGGTTCGATTCTATCAGATCCTCTGTCGCCTATCGAAGTACTCATCGCTACTCCACTGATCGTAGAGGGACTGTCATTTGTCCATCCATATCTAGTGATCCATAAAAACCTTCAGTCCGATGGTGATTGGAAACTGAAGGGTTGGATGGCGGATTGCCTGGAGCTGTAGAGGCCATCTCAGAGCCTCCGTGTGGCCACCTCCTCGAAGATCTAACAACCAGCCTCCTCATCTTGAGGAGTTTTGAATTGATAGTACTCCTGTAAGATAGAAGCAAGCATGTATTAATATGTAATTAAAATACCAACATACCAAAATTTAAAATTAAACTAGTTTTGACTTACTAGAAATATCTCGCAGGCTGTATCACGAGCTCCCGATGGCCAACTCGAGAACTCATTCATTGGTCCCGACATCAATCAGCATATGATCCTGGTAACGACACGAGATGTAGAAGGCTCTCTGAATGTACTGCAAAATTGATTTCGAAGAATAAATGTTAACTCTAAAATTACTAAATTCTAAACTTATTAACTGAGCATGTAGTACTTACGAATAGCTCTAGATATCAATGATCTCTCTATCCTCTGGCGGAGTCGTAGGTGCCACGAGCTGAGCGGGTCCTCGACCACGACGCTGTGTTTGAGAGCCGACGGTCATTGCTACATATGACTGTGGGGTCACTAGTGACCTCCTGTCCTTTGAACTTTAGCACAAAATATCTAATACAAAGAATATTATATTAGTTAACAAATGATAAAATAATATAAATGAAAATATATAAAGTGTTAGAGCTTACCGCCCGATGTGAGAGGTGCAAAACCATGCGAGCTGGCCGTGTGATCACTCTCTCCTTGAGAGCTCTATCCTTAGCTGGCACGACTCTAACCTCTGGAAGACATGATGTATACTCTCTAAAAATAAATATAATTATAGATGGCAATGCAAAATTTAAATAATGCAAGATAAGTAATTAAAATGATCCAAAAATTATATGCTTAGCACTACTCGTCAACCTTTTCAGATATTTGATATCTTTCAGAATCTTCTTTCAATTCTTCCTCTTCTTTCTCTTCTTCTTCCTCTTCTTCCACCTCTTCCTCTTCTTCTTCTTGGGGAGGATTTCCTGTAAAATAATCTTAGTTGGATCTACCTCCTCATATTGGCCATCTTCATGTAGGAGAATTTCTAGAGCATCCAATTCCACATCATCGAAAGATTGATGAACTCCTACTATCTCATCTTCTTGAAAGCATTCTAATAATTGGGGCTCTTCTTCTTCTTTGAGTGCGTAATGAACGGCTCGAGATTTAATTTTACATACAGCTCGTCAATCTTTCCATCTTCTTTACTTGATGGAAAATGAGTATAATACACTTGAGCAGTTTGTGCAGCTAGTACAAATGGCTCGTTGACATAAGCTTTTGATCTATGTTAATTCAATAAGCCTGTGCCATAGATCAACCTTCATACTATTGTCGGTATTGAACCATTGAACTTAATAAAATGACACTATTACCTTCAATGTAGCTCATCTTAATCGCTTCTTCGAGGATTTTATAGTAGTCACTCTCTGCCTTATCTTCCCACCAGCTGCCTTTTATACACACACCACTGTTCATTATGCTTTTATAATTTTTATATTGCTGGGTGTGAAATTTGAAACCATTTACGTTATAGCCATTATAGCACGTCACATATTTTTTAGGCTCGTAACCTAATGGTCTCAGCTTCATTGGTATGGACTCGCTCCCTTGAATGACTTGCATATTATAAAAGAATAAATTTAAAAAATTAAAATATATAAAATGACAATGGATGCTTACCAATTGACAGAACCAATATACAAAGTTCTTTAAGTGCTGTGTTGATACTTCTTAATCACTTATATTCAGGTTTTCTCCCTTCAGCATCTCATCATATTGTTCAAATATGCATAAGATAAGTATACTAAATAAATGATTAAAGAGTTAGAATTATGATGGACATTTATAGGACATATGGATCGATCTCCATACAGTTTAGCAAAACATGCCTCTACCTGTCGAAGTTTAGTATCGGAGAAAATCCGACAAACCTCGTGCCCAAATTCTCGAGTGAGATAGACAAATATTGAGTCATCTTTTTGGGCCACTTGAGTCAACTTGATTTGCACACTGGGATTAAAGTAGTATTGGTTGAAATTTGAAATCTCTTTTATTATATAAGCTTTCACAATAGAACCTTCGACTCGAGTCTTACTTTTTACTTTCTTCTTGACACTATGCATATATCTTTCAAATAGATACACCCACCTGTACTGCATTGGACCCCCCACCCTAGCTTTATACGCTAGATGAATCACGAGGCGCTCCATGGAATCAAAGAAGCTGGAAGGGAATATCTTCTCCAACTTACATATGATCTCTACACTGCTAACTTCAAGACCGAAGATGTGATCAGTGGATAGTTCGATAGCACAAATATCTTTGAAGAGAAGGATAAGCTCGGTCAAAGAACTTCATATGGAGTTGGGAAGGAGATCACGCCAAGCCAATGGGAGTAATCATTGCATGAAGACATGGCAGTCATGGCTCTTTAGCCCATAGAATCTAAAATCTTTGACATTAACGCACCGAGCTAGATTACTTGTATAACCATCTGAACATTTAAGGCTCTTACACCATTCACAAATATCCTTCAGCTGCTCCCTTGTTAAGGTATAAGATGCTTTCAGCTTTAGAGATTTTTCAGGTGACACCTCAACCAGCTCTAACAGAGGACGCTTGCATATGTTCTTCATATCTGCTCGAGTCTTGGGATTGTCCTTCATCTTGCCCTTGATATCCATAATAGTGTAGAAAATATTATCGAATATATTCTTCTCGATATGCATGATATCAAGGTTATGACGGATCAAATTGGTGGACCAGTACGGCAATTTTCAGAAGATGCTTCGCTTCACCCAGTTATAAGTTGTACCAAACCCCTGAGGCTTCTGTTTGTCAAATTCAATGCCAAATAGGACTTCGTCCAATTAGGATACTCTCTGAAACACTTTCATACTACTGAGGCGCTGGGATGCATGGTCCTTCTCTATCTTATTCCTCCTGAAACTATCCTACTGCTTTTGAAAAGGATGATGCTTGGAGAGGAATTAATGATGACAATCAAACCAATAGGACTTACGATCATGCTCAAGCCGAAATGATTTGGTATTATCCATGCAATAGGAACATGCTAGCTTCCCATAAGTGCTCCATCCTGACAACATCCCATAAGAAAAAAATCACTAATGGTCTATATTAATGCAGCTTTCATTATAAAATTTTGCTTCTTCGAGGCATCAAAAGTACGATGCCATCGGACCATAACAATTTCAGTTCATCAATAAGAGGCCTTAGATATACATCAATACTTCTACCAGGATGTCGTGGTCCAGAAATGACTAATGTAAGAAAGATGTTATGTTCTTTTATGCAATCCCAAGTGGTAGTTGTATGGAATAATAAAGACTAGGCAACATGAATGAGGAGTTGCTGTATGACTGAACGGTGTAAAGCCATCCGTAGATAGATCCAGCCGGATATTGCGTGATTCCTGAGCAAATAAAGGATGGCAAGCAACAAATTACTTCCATACTTTACTGTCCGATGGATGACACATCATATCGGGGTGCTTGCATGGTCCTTCTTTGTGCCACCATCTCATCTGTCTGACAATACTCTTAGACAAGTAGAGACTCTGAAGTCTAGGAGTGAGAGAAAGGTATCGAAGAACCTTGTATGGTATGTTCTTCTGATTCCTACCCTCTTGCCTCAACTTAAATCGGCTTGCACTGCATACGCCGCATGAGTTCTTCTGTTGGTCCTCCTTTTAGAAAAGTATGCAACCATTACGGCATGCATCTATCTTCTCATATCCCATGCCCCATCCTTTCACCATTTTTTTGAAGCATAGAAGCTCCCAACAAACTTATCATCTTTCGGTAGTATTTTCTTTATTATTGCTACCATTCTATAATAACAATTTACCGTCATATTAAATTTGACCTTCAAGTTCAACAACTTTGATATAGCTGATAGTACAGTATGTGTTTTACATTTCGACCATAGTGGTTTATCAGCATCTTTCAGCATATGGTAAAAATCGTCATTGCCAGCTTCAGGATCATCCTCTACATCTCAGTCAAATTCAGGATCAGCCGCATCTATAACCATGTCCACCATTCTATCTGTGTCCATGTCCTACTCAATTCTAACCCTTGCAACTTTCTCTCATATCTCTCCATACAGGTACCAATGCTTATAGTTGGACATAAATCTACTCTTATATAAATGGATAGTAATTATATCCCTATTAAATATTTCTCTATTACCACATCTGTTATAAGGGCAACAAGCCCATCCTTGATGTAAGAGTACCGTATTCTCAAAAATAAAATCACAGAAGTCTCCCCATCGATTACTCGATGGTCCATCCAACTTCAATCCATGGCAAACTATCTAAGAATTCTGCATATACATAAATACAAGGCAATTGCTAAATACTATTTTATCATTCAAAATGACTTACATAGTAAATACATCTTATCATCAACTAATAGGTAAAGATAGGTTCTATCCCATTTAAAAATGTATTAATTTTATAGATCTATTATAGTAATCAAATGATACACAACAGGAGCCAAAAAAAATTTTAGCAGTATTTCCTTTTAGTTCTCCCGTGTAGGAAGAACAAAAAAAATATTATCCAAAATATTTTTCAAACCCTCAGCATACTGTTTGATTACTATAATGATCTATAGAATTACTTGTATTTCTTAAACTATCCATAGTGGACAATCAATTGATCAATGTACATAATTTTTTCATCTGTATAAAAATAAATAAATATACAGATATATTAGAATATGTACATCAATCAACTAACGGGTCTATCGCTCCATGCAATACAAATTTTATTAAATTAACATATAATTAATACTACCCGGCACCTTCCATCGGCCTGAGTGCACAAAACGCACGAGGGCTAGATGCCTTGGACACCAACTATGACCCGAGTCTTGGGTATGCAGGGTACGCCTCAACCCCATATTTGCAATGCTGCCCTGCACCTTCTCTCGGTTCGAGCATTCTGCATGCCGAGACCCAAGTCCCGTGCATCTAATTAATTAATTAATTAAATTAATTAATATTTAATTAATTTTAATGATGGCACTAGTCGTCGCTAATGCTGTCACAATACTAGACAACATTAGCCATCGCTAATGCCGTCATTAATACTCACAATAGCATACTGGTGCGAGGATGGGGCCGCGGGATAAAGGAAGCAAGGTCGAGGCCGCGGGCTAGGAGCGGCGGGCCAGGGGCCATGCGGTTAGGTCGATGAGGATGGGGCCATAAGGAGGTTGGTGAGGCAAGGGCCGTAGGGTCTGACCGGTGAGGTCGGGGCAGTCGCGGATGAGGTGGGGCTGGGGTGGTTGGCTCGGGGCCACAGTGTAGGAGGCACCGGTGGGTCGGAGTGGCCACAGACGAGGCGGGTTGGGCGGTGGGCTTGAGGTGATGACGTAGGAGGCACTGGCTGAGTCGGGGCGACCGCAAGCAAGGCAGCTCAGGGCGACGGCTTGAAACGTGGCGTAGGAGCCATCGATGGGTCGGGTGGCCACGGGCGAGGCGGGCTAGGGCAGCTGGCTTGGGCCATGGCGTAAGAGGCACTGGCAGGGTCAGGACGGCCGTGGGTGAGGCGAGGTCGGGCGGCAGGCTCGGGAATGTGGCGTAGGAGGCGCTGGCAGGGTCTGGGTGGCCACGGGCGAGGCGGGTCGGGCGGCTGGCTCGGGGCTGCAGCATAGGAGGCATAAACGGGGTCGAGGCGGTCGTGGGAGAGGCGGGCCAGGGCGGTGGGCTCGAGGCCACGGCATAGGAGGCATCGGTGGGTCGAGATGCCAGGAAGGAGGATGCACGGGGAGTAGGAAACATCGGAAAGGATGCACTGGAGAGGCGAGTCGCCGTTGGTCAGAAGGAGACACTGACAAGGTGGGAAAAGCCGGGAAGGAGGAGAGTGAGAGAAGATTTATAGGAAGGAGGAGAATGAGTATAGATTTTTTTTTCCCTCCAGTGGATCAGGGATGCATTTTAGTAGAACTATTACTGACGGCAAGACGGCCGTCAATAATACGATCGATAAAACCCCATTTTACATGTTAGGATATTAGTGACGGAAGTTTTCGTTGCTAATACCCATTCATCTCGCTAATACTATTATATTTTATTGAAATATTAAATTTAATATTAATTTTTAAATTTAAATAATATTTTTCAAATTATTAGTGACGGTAAATTATTCCATCGCTAACATCATCGCTAATACTATTAAATTTAATATTAATTTTTTCTCCTTGATCATTTTTTGGATGGTTAAAATCATTATTTGATTTATTAAATTTTAGGCTTAATTAATTTATGGATCAAGTTCTAATTGATTTAAATTAGATTTAATTTAATTAGATTTGACTTAATTTGAGACTATTTAGATTTTAATATTTCAAATAAGACTTGAATTTAAAGTCTAATTGAATTAGGTTTGGCAAGATTTTGAATTGGATTCAAATTGAATCATGGATCAAGTTCTAATTGATTAAATCAAATTTAACTTAATTAGGCTTGACTTAATTTAAAGCTAATTGGATTTATAATTCAAGTAGGACTTGGATTCAAAGTCTAATTGAATTAGATTTGACAAGATTTAGAATTGAATTCGAATTGAATCATGGATCAAGTCTTAATTAATTTAAATCAGATTTAATTTAATTAAACTTGACTTAATTTGAGGCTAATTGGATTTTATAATTCAAGTAGGACTTGGATTCAAAGCCTAATTGAATTAGATTTGACAAGATTTTGAATTGAATTTGAATCGGATTCGAATTGGATTCGAATTGAATCATGGATTAAGTTTAATTGACTTAAATTAGATTTAATTTAATTATACTTGACTTAATTTGAGGCTAATTAAATTTTATAATCCAAATAGGATTTGGATTCAAAATCTAATTGAATTAGGTTTGACAAGATTTCAAATTAGATTTGAATCGGATTCGAATTGGATCCAAATTGAATTATGGATCAAGTCCTAATTGATTTAAATTAGATTTAATTTAAGTAAACTTGACTTAATTTGAGGTTAATTAAATTTTATAATCTAAATAGTACTTGAATTCAAAGTCTAATTGAATTAAGTTTGATAGGATATCGAATTGGATTCGAATCGAATTCGAATCGGATTCGAATTGAATGAAAATTGAAAACTATTTTCTCCTAATTGATTTAAATCAGATTAAATTTAATTAGGTTTAACTTAATTTGAGAGTAATTGAATTTTACAATCTAATTAGGACTTGAATTCAAAGTCTAATTGAATTAGGTTTGATAAATTTCGAATTGAATTTGAATCGAGTTCGAATTGGATTCGAATTAAATCCAAATTGAAAACTATTTTCTCCTACTTGATTTAAATTAAATTAAATTAATTATATTTCATTTAATTTAAAGATAATTGAATTTTATAATTCATGTAAAACTTCAATATTCAAAGTCTACTTGAGTTAGGATTGACAGAATTTTGAATTGGATTCGAATTTGATTCGAATTTGATTCGAATTGAATCCAAATTGAAAACTATTTTCTTCTAATTGATTTAAATCAAATTTAATTTAATTAATCTTGACTTATTTTGAGATTAATTAGATTTTATAATCTAAGTAGGATTTGGAGTCAAAGCCAAATTAAATTAGATTTGATGGAGTTTTGAATTGGATTCGAATCAGGTTCGAATTGAATCCAAATTATTTTCTGAATTATTAGTGATGAAAAAATATCACCGTCGCTAACTTGATCGCTAATAATATTTTTAAAAAAAATATTTTTATAAATTATTATTCAATTTTTTAAAAAATCATTAGCGATAGTAAGATTTCCATCGCTAATAACCTTAATTCACCGTCGCTAATAATTATTTTATATTTAAATATTACAAAAAATTTGAAAATTTAAATATTTTTAGCGACAGCATTTGTCGTCGCTGATAATTATATTACTGTTGCTAATACTATTAGCGACGATAAAATTTATGATCGATTTTGTGGTGGCTAAAAGGTGTTATTAGTGACAGAATTTTTTTCGTCGCTAAGACCGTCACTAATATTCAATATTCTTATAGTGGAAGCATGGTTATTATAGATTGCCACCGTAAGTTGAAGTGCGGCTAGTATAGATTGCCACCATAGATCTAAATGTGGTTTATGGTTTACAAGTCACAAGTCGAAGCATGACCATGATTAGTTCAACTAAAGATGATGATTGAGTTGAAAAAAAAAATTAGTGAAACATAATTGATGAGTCATATGAACATACACGTAATATTTATGATGAAGTTGTGATAATATATGATTTGTGATATATATATTCATATAACTATTGAATTATATTATATGCCTGATATAAGATATTATGATTTATGTTTATTTATTATTTATTTTTACTGGGCTGCAAAGCTTACACTATCCCTCTTCTTCCTCTTCTCTTTTTCAGAATTACAGGATACATACAATTGGCTATGGTTGGAATCACGATTGAAAAGGTCAATTAGGTAGAGCATCATCAATAATAGTTGGATGATCGAGTTTTATAAATTGTATAAAGTTTGATATTTAAAATATTTGTTATGAATTGAGATCAATATTATTCTAAGATGTTGAGATGGTAAGAGATTTTAAGATCTTATATATTTTTTAGGTTCTTACTCCTAATGAGTATGCGGCCATCACATATTCAATCGTGATAATGGGTTCGGGGCGTGATATATTATGTTTGGCATCACCTCATCATAATAGGCCTCCTAATATCGTCCAAGCTCTGATAATGAGCAAGGATTTCAAAAGACGAGAGATCCCTCCCGACCAAAGTCTTTGTGCTGGCTCGCTCCGGCAGGCAGAAATCAACGATCATCTTCCTCACTGACTCAACGTCCCAAGCAAAGGAAGGAACACCAACAAGATTCAATCTAGCCCAAATTGGGAGGCTACGAGGAGAAGCCCAGTCACAGAAGGACCACGGCTTCACCAAGAAAAGAATGGTGCCTTCTTCTGTGCCGGTGAGTCCTTAATAAAGCAGAACGGGATGGGAAAAGCACAAGAAAGGAATTAAAGCAAAAGGTTAAAGGATCCCAGGCAAAAGAGGGGCTAAATCTATGCAAAGCTTTAGGTTGTAGATTAAAACAATGGTTTTGAACCTTTTTAATCTTTTCTAGGAGGGAAAACAAAGGGATTAAACTTGAAATGTAGATGTTTGCAGGGCTTGTAGTAGAAGAGTTGGACCATTGCCCCCAGCATAATCACCACCCCTGGCGGTGGACTCATGATTGGAATAAGGGAATCAGGTGGGTTAGGGATAGTAGACTAGGATGGAAGAAGGGATGGGGCTAGCCAAGGGGTTATCACAGCCTTGAGCGTGGGGAGTTTGGTGGTTGCCATGGATTCAAGGTGGACTCACAAGCTTCACATATGAACTCACCCCAAGTTGCCGACTTCACTTTGTCGTTGAGGTTAGAGATGACTCAGTAATTCTAGATTTACATATGTCCTCATCTCGATTGCTTCATATAAGTCGGCGGGACCTGTATCATTTTACTTTATTATTGATGGGTGTTGAGGATTTTAAACTACTTCATTATGCTTGGGGTTTACCCTATTAAATCTACATCCAAGGGCTTGTATAAGGTAAATACCAACCCATCATATAGCTATGCCTAGTCAATACATCCCAAATAGGGGCACATCCTAAATAGACACATCCCAAACATGGAGGCATATCCAAAAATAGAAGAAGGACGTTTAATATCCCCCTCTAACTAAAGATGCTTCTTGCAGATGAAGTTTGGAGAGAAGATATTGGAAGCGCTCCTTATAATGTGAATTTGTAAGTAAATTAGCAACTTGATCAATTGAAGAAATATGAGATAGGTCAATAGTCTGTTGCTAATAGTGGTGGCTAGTAAAGTGACAGTCAATTTCAATATATTTGGTGTACTCATAAAAAATAGCATTGTGTGTGATTTGGATAGCACAATGGCTACACAATAAATGGGTGTTGGAGAGAATAATTGCACGTCCTTATCATTAAGGAGCCAGCAAAGCTAAATGATCTCAGTAGTAGTATGAGCAAGGGCACGATATTCAACTTCTGCATTAAAACGAGATACAATTGATTGCTTTTTGCTTTTTAGATAATTAGAGAATTTCCCAAGAAGATGCCATAGTTAGTAGTGGAGCAACGATCAGTGACATCTCCAGCTTAGTTAGCATCAAAGTAAGTACGAAAAGTGAGATCAGAAGAGGAAAAGAGAAGCCCATGATGGAGCGTGCCCTTAATATACTGCATGATCCGAAGTACGTATGGAAGCATAGTGAACAGAACGAGGCTCGGATATGAACTGATTGACAACATGAACTGTATAAGAAATATCTGACTGAGGGATAGTGAGGTACTTGAGACTGCCGACGAGCTATCGATACCGAAAGTGATCAATAAGAATTTTGCCATCAGTAGGTTGAAACTTCAAATTTAGCTCAAGAGGGGTGTCAGTAGTCTTTTTGTCTGTTAGGCCTACACGAATAAGCAAGTCGGATGCATACTTAGCTCAAGAAAGGAAGAGACCATCAGACTGATAGTTGACTTTGATGCTAAGAAAAATCGCAATAAGCCAAGATCTTTCATCTCGAAGCACTTGTGCAAGTATTGCTTAGTATCATGATGCCTTGAGGGTCACTACCAGTGACAACCATATCATCGACATAAAGAAGAAGAAGAACAATCCCATGAGAAGAGCATCGATAGAATAAGACAGAATCGTGAAGGCTCTGGACAAATCCATAACGAAGAAGAGTGGTTTGAAACTTTTCAAACCAAGCTCGAGGTGCCTGTTTGAGACCATAAAGTGCACGACGGAGTTTACAGACTTGAGTAGGCTAATGAGGTAAATCAGGAGGTGGCATTATATATACTTCTTCAGATAGATCTTCATGAAGAAAGGCATTCTTAACATCAAGTTGATGTAGGGACTACTATTTGGTGGTGGCTACTGCAAGTAGAATACGAACAGAGGTCATACGAGCAACAAGAGCAAAAGTCTTCTCATAGTCGATGTCATACTCCTGCGTGAAGCCTTTGGCAATAAGACAAGCTTTATAGTGCTCAATGGAACCATCAATCTTAGTTTTTATCTTGTAGATCCATTTACAGCCCACGGTCGATTTTTCAGGCGGTAGGTCAATTAGGTCCCACATATCAATTTTCTGTAGTACCTCAAGTTTTTCTGTCATAGCATTCTATCAGGAAGGATTAGATAATGCCTCTTGATAGGACTTGGGTTCATAAAGTGACAAAATGGTGGACAAGTAACAATGATAGTCTTTGAAATGAGCTAGTGTAGTATGAGAGTGAGTAGGATATCGCTTCTCGGGTGCTGTTAGATTATTTGTAGGAGAATTGCTAGTTGGAGAGATAGCAGACTGGCTAGGTTGTTCATGTTCTTCAAGCAACGGTGCATGATGGAAAAAATGATCAAGCAAAGATTCTCTATAGGGAAATAGAGACTTTTTGTGAGGTAAGGAGAAAATGAAATATTCTCCCAGAAGATGACATGCCTAGAAATGCATAATCTGCGAGTTTTGGGATCATAGCATCGATATCTTTTTGTTGGATCCCATAGCCTAAAAAACACAGATTGCATTTTCTTGGACAATTTGTCACACTCACATTTGGGAAGAAGAAGAAAGCAAGTACATTTAAATGCACTAAGATGGTCATAGGAAGAAGGAGAGTTATAAAGTCATTCAAAGGATGAGAGATCACAAAGGACATGAGAAGGAAAGTGATTAATTGTATATACAGCAGTGTTCATGGCTTCGCCTCAAAATACTTTTGGGACAGAAGAGGAAAGATAGTTTCAACAATATGATGGTGTTTTCTTTCAGATACACTATTTTGTTGTAGAGTTTCAACACATGATAACTGCAAAATGGTACCTCAGGATTTAAGGTACTCACTGAGGCATTGGAAAGATATTCACCACGAGAGTCAGAACGAAGAACTTTTATATGTTTAGAAATTATGTTTAATCATGGTGGCAAATTCAGTATAAACTTTTAAAACATCAGAATGAGTATGTAAAAGATAGAGCCATGTGTAGCGAGTGAAATCATTTACAAAAATAACATAATATCTAGAGCCACCCATAGAAGATAAAGGGGCAAAACCCGAACATCAAAATGAATAAGATCAAAGGAGGCAGTAGTAGGAGATTGACTTAAAGAAAAAGGTAAGCAGATTGTTTAGATAATTTGTAGTTAATACAGCATGGTTCTTTTATTACAGAGACAGAACCTAATAATCTTTTGTTAACTATTAAGATAATTTTGAAAAAAAAAAAAGATAACCTAAATGGTTGTGCCAAGACATAAAAGAGGAGTTAGTAGAAAAATAGCAGCGACTGAGTGAATATCAAAATATGAGAAACATAAAGCTTATTCAGAAGAAACAGATGATCAATCTTATGGCCTATTCCAACTTTCTTTCCTATCGAGCAATCCTGTACAACAAAGCCAAAAGGAGAAAAGTTATTGTGAGTCTTCTTTCACATAGTTGACCGATAGAAATAAGGTTCATAAAAAGTTAGGGAGCAAGAAGAACATCAGAAAGGGATAGGTTATGAGAACGAATGGTTTCACTATAGTTGGTGGTAATGAATGATCCATTTGCAATTTGAATATGAGGTGGAGAATGAAGAGGAAAAATATGTTGGAAAATGTTGGAGGTAAAGGTCATATGGTTGGAGGCACTAGAATCAAAAAACCACCTATCCAACGACTTACTTGGCAAAATGGAGGTATACTCAGAAGAAGATGAGGCTATATATTACCAATAGAGAGAGTCTGGTGAATCATTGTCTGGATATCATCGACAGTTAGAGATGTAGCTACTTGTGCTATAGGTGCTGATATGACAGTAGCAGCAGTGGAGGATGGGCGATCTCCAGAACCTCGAGTCTTCGCTCACATGTTGTTGGAGTTTGGATGGAGACAATTTCAAACAACATATCCAACCTCCTTATAGTAGGTACACTGTGTAAAAGACACATCTTGAAATTAAGAATCAGATAGAGGTCGAGAACTAGATGTCTGATTAGGACAATTATGGGCGATGTAGCCAAACTTCTTGCATGAGTGGCACTAGATTTGAGATAGATCCTTCGACTTGATCCATGCAGCCAAAATAAGAGAACCATTAAGGTTGGAGGAGATGATCTTCTTTCGAGTTTCTTCAGTAATCAACTCATAAAGGACAGTGTCAACAGATGGAAGAGGAGATCTGTATAGAATAGAAGCCCGAATAAACTCAAATTCATTACGAAGAGCCATTAGAAACTAGACTAGGTAGAATTCTTCACGAAACTGATAATAGAGTTCAGCATCATGGGTTCAATTAGGCTCCATCAGGGAAAGTTGATCCCAAATCAAAGACATCTGAGAATGAAAAATCAGCCATTGATGACTTCGATTGTTGTTTGAGATTGTGAATGTCCAGTTCGAGCTTGTATTTGAGGGCAAAATTTGTCTGATTGTACTGCTTGGTGAGAAAGTTGCAAACCTCCTTTGCGGTGTCGAACTTGTTGAATTGCAGGCTGATAGACGTATTGACAGTATTTAAAATCTATGTCATAATCTTGTTGTTATCGATTTTTCATTGAGTAAAAGAATCGTCAGGTTTGATTGGACATGGAATGTTACCAGTAACATACTTTCAAAGCCTCCATCCTTTAAAAAATCTTCATCATGAAGGACCATTAGCTGTAATTGGTCCCATCAAGCTTGACCATAATTGGTTGGCCACTTCAGTCATTATGAGTACAATGCTCAAGAACACAGTAAAATGGAGCTGACTTGAATGATTTGGGATTCAGCCCAAATAGGATAGAGGGGACCCAACTGAGCCGGTGTTCTTGGTGTGGACCGGTTCAATTGGGCTGGTTCAGATAAGAGGCCTCAGGAGAGAAGAAGAGTTGGGGAGGCGTTGGATCTGGGAAGGTGGCACGGGAGGGGAGCTTCAGTTGGTCAGCGTGGTTCGACAACCGAACGAAGAGCGGCGCAGACAGATCAAGTTCGAATGGGGGACTACAAGAGGACCACCATTGTCGTCGTGGCTCATCTGTGGGAGAGACCCCCTTCGGCCCTAGGAAGGAGACATCGTTGGCAGGGACAAGAGAAGGAGGGAGAGAGAGACTACAAGGAAGATGAAGCGGCTCAGTAAGATGGCGTGGGCAAGAGCGGGCGAGCAGATCACCAGGAAAGGTTCAGAGATTGGAGAAGTTGGGATTTGTTTTGGGTGAAAGGGACAGTGAGCAAGGCTGATTTGGATGAAGGGATTGGGGTTGTAGTGGGGATTTTGGGTGGTGGAGTGATTGAGTTTTGATCATGAGATTGATAGGTGGTGGGGAAGGGTGGTGGGTATAGGATGAAAAAAGTTAGGAACGGGAGGGGACTGGAAGAGAATGGAGATGGTTATGGCTCTGATACCATGTTGAGGATTTTAAACTACCTCATTATGCTTGGGTTACCTATTAAATATACATCTAAGAGCTTGTACAAGGTAAATACCAATCCATCATATAGCTATACCCAGCCAACACATTCCAAATAGACACATCCCAAACATGGAGGTATATCCCAAAATAGAGGAAGGATGTTTAACAATGGGAAGGTGTTCACAAACCTCTAATTTATTATTGAATTACTTGCAAGTCTCCTCACATCATATATAATTGATAGACAATGTTGCCAACTTCACTTTGTATCAATACTGTTCATGAGAGACTATTCAAAGATTCCTGCCTTGACATTAGATTCCTTGGTTGATTCTAAATTGCTTTTAACCTGACAAGCTGCAAATGAAGGTGGCAGCACCTGTTGACTTGGATCCGTTGAGAATAAATTATTTACATTCATTGGTTTGGTGTTGAATAATTTTGTAGGTTAATGCTCAGATTTTTCTTCATAGATTGGCTTCTCCTGAGAATGCGGCCAAGAAAACTTGGAACTTAGTCCAAGACTGATCCATTCTTGCAAAAGAAAGGACTTATCTGGCTTTGGGTTGCTTCTTGCTAACCTAAAAGCTGCCTTGTTCAGGAGACAATGATGAAGAAATGGATTTAGTGGACATTTCTATGATATTTCTCTTGTTTGCTTTCTTCTGAGTCTTCTCTCCATCTTGGATCCTTTGGGTAACTGTCGGCTTTCCTTGCCACTTAATCTGAGATGATGATGAGGTTACTTGCTAGATAACTATGACCCGACATGAGATCATTGCTCCCATAGGTCTGCCATGTTCGCTTCCTCTGAGTCTCACTTATCGTCTCACAAGTTGGAGGTTTCTTTGCAATCTGCACCAAAGCTATTCATCCATAGTCTGTACTCTATCTTATCCTCCCACAAGTCCACTTTTGTTTCATGGAGATTTTTCTTCAAAGGAACTTTCTTCAGTGAATGTTTAAAGTCTTGTTCTTTCTGCATTTTGTTTTGAAGGAGATATTATTCTGAAAGGAGGCCTAGCTGAATTTCTTTAGTTTCTACTTTGCATATAAAACTTATCCACTACTGTACATTGTATATCTTTTAATCTTGTATAATGACAGGTGACCACTGTGGACATCCCATAGTAGTCTCTTTTTGCTCAAAAATTATCATGCGACCATCACATAAAGTAAGCAGCACATGCTGACCTCTTTTTTTTTTTGATGTAAAGTGGGATGTGATTACCACCTAGTTTTTATTAATGGTGTATGAAGAAGAGTTTATGTACAATGTATTATTCATAGCTATTGACCACTCTGGGCTCCACGCATGCTATATGTACATGTGAATTAGTAAGAGCAATGGTCCAATCTTTTGAACCACCGATTTTTTGGAAACTCCTTTAACTCAAGGGTCTATTCTTTATAGGTAAAAATTTATCTGAAATTTTATATTTTCTAGATAAATATTTTTTAGACAATATTTAGATAAAAAAATAATTTATTCATATTTTTTATGTATGAAAAAATGACTTCAAAATCTATTATTCATGTTCTTTTGTATTACTATTTTTCTGGATAAGTTGCTAAATTTTATTCATATTTTCTATAATATTCTTTATGCGTTTTAGATTTAGAGAAAGTGGATGACTGAATTATGGAGCATTGAATGATAGAGGCATCAGAAACGAGGATGGGATATTTTAGATATAAATTAAATATCTACTTTACTTACTGATGGAAGAATGATTTAGCCATCCTCTTGGTAGATAAACTTTTTTTCCATGTTATAGATAAAATTTTTTCATGTCATAGATAAATACTATCCATGGGAAAGTAACTTATTCATCTTGAAAAATATGAAAATATAGGTCAGTTGGTCAATAAAAAAATTGATCAACTTTTTCATGATATTTATCCACAAAAAACAAGCCCTAAAAGAAAGACTATTGAAAAATTCGGTATTCGCTTTTCAATTTTCTACTTTACCATGTACTCATGTTTCCCTTTCTATTGATATATTCTGGATCAATATGCTGATGCTCAGCTTGAGTTTGCCTTTTGTGTCTCAACATGCCGACTCCACTTCAGATGGATCAAGGAGACAAAAGCTTCATAAAGGACAAAGCATAAATCGCTTATGAGTCCTTTATCTTGCAATCTTCATAAAAGCCAAAGTTCTCTTGCGGTGATCATGTGCACCTACAAACAGAGCCTCTCTCATGCATGTTATCTGAAAATGTCCGGAAAAATAAAGAAACAAAATTACAGACATCCTATCTTCTCCCCTTTCTTCCTTCTTTTTAAAATTGTTTGAGAAAATAGGATGTCATAATTTCTCATTTATCATTAATGATATTTTAGATGTGAGATCAGAGCCAATATATCTGATCCTGATCAAAAGAGGAGGTCAAAGGCACCTACCATCAGCATTTACAGATGTACAACCCTTTGTGAAACCAACAAGAGCACGGTGCTGTAAAAATTGAAAAGCAACAGTAGTCCTTTTCACCTCAAAATTTTTTTAAAGATGCACAGCTACAAAAGAAATGCATAAATATACATCTAAGCAAGTAATAGTACAGTACCATTTGCTGGCCTCTGTATCACCATAAAAATCTGTCCTAATTTACCTACGGCCGGCAGAATGGAATCTTGTTAGTATCAATCTGCTAACTCAATTATCCCATATTTTTCACCTCTCGCATCGTTTCATGAATGTTTCGACACGTCTATCAAGCGAGTCATTGGATGGGTCACCGGCAGATTTTGTAACAACACTGAACTACCAGAATCGATCCAAAAGTGAATTCCCCTAGGAAACACAGTGCAAGACTAGCAATGCTCAAAGACTTGATCTCACCACCCTGTGGCCCATCAACACAAGTTATCCTTTATCGGTGCGAACACCATGACTGCAACCAAAACTATGGATAGAAGACTAACGCTATGTCGATGACCACCTCCTAGTGGTATGTCATCAGGAAGTGCACACTCCTCACCATTGAAATACAACCTTGTTGGAAATCCATCCCCACGTGGAACATCAATACCAGGTGTCTGCTTCTTTGTAAATGAACAACTGATTGTTGCTTACCAGGAACGCTTGGATCAACAGCAGGGTTCTTCCCATCCTGCACCGGCAACAAGTTTTTGGCACCCTCCAATCCTTGGAAGAAGAGAGTGTTCTTGAACTCATCTAGCGTTGTACCATTGAATGAATACACTTTCTCATAACCAGGATAGGCTTTGTCCATCCGAATTGCCGCAAACCAGTTCTTGAAAGTGTAGTCACCCCAATTGAACAGTGTGATCCTTGCAGTCCATCCATTCCGGTAGTTAGATAGTATGTGCCAATTGATGCTAACTCCGCAGTAGTCCCCGCACGGTAGTGGGTTGGGGACACGACGGTGCTTGATCTCAGCCCAGGCTTTGGCCTTGGCCGTTCTGTTCTGAAAGGGGATCAGGAGTGCTTCTGAAGGGAGAAGCAATGGAGGAGCATCCGGATCACACCCTGCTGCTTTGGCGCAGCCACAAGCACATGTATTGCAGGGGACAACCGAGTCATTATAGTAGGCAGAGAAGGAGACGCAGCATCCAGAATGCTTTCGCTTGGGCCTTGTTATATTGCATGCGACTTGCCAAGTAGCCAGTGCTATGGTCTCTGACATGAGACCACTTGGGTCTGGAAACTCCGATGGCCTAACTCTGATCGGTGGACTGCAGACGTAGTTCGGATTGAGGAAGCCATTGATCTTGAAGTTCTGAGGAGGATACAAGGCGGTCCGATTGAGGTCTGGTGGAATCTTAAACACTTGGACCTGAAGACTGCCTTGGACTGGCTGGGATCCATGATGGATGGAAGGAGGGTGCCATTCTTACAGCAATCAGGAATGTTTCCAATGGTGTTGTCATTGGCTCTCTCAGGAGGGAGGTCTGTAATGATGGGCTTCTTCTCACAGTTCATGACCTGTGAGAAATCTAAGCTCTCGTAATAATTGCCAGCTTCTCCATAGATACAGTCGTAGACATCTTTTTTGAAGGTGTAGGCTCCCTTCACGCTGTGGATGAATTCTCCTCGCTTCCATTCCCACGTGAGGTTCCAGTTGTCGAGGCGGCCGATCGTATTGTTGTTCTCAATGGTCACTTGGGCAAGGTAGTTGTTTCCATAGGCTTGGATGACATCGTAGAAGATGAGGAGGTCACCTTTCTGAAGGGGAAGGAACCTGGTGGTATTAGTCTTGGCCTTGAATTTGGGGTCTTTGACACAACATACATACATCTGGCTTCCTGCAGCACAGATGACAATCTCCAATAAATTCTTATGGTATCTCATGTGCCATGGTCCAACGGAAGGAATGATCTGTGCTGGAACTTTGTAATTCAACAAACATGATGCTTTCAAGCATGCCAAAAAATGTCTCATTACAAGGGAGATTCCACTAAATGGTAAAACTGATAAGAGGTTATATAGCACATTCTTTCTTAATAAATGAATCAAGATCCGTAACTTCAGTTAAATTCTTCTCCATTATTTCTAAGTTGCAACCTTATATTAGTTTGCATATGGGCATATTTGGCTTAAAAAAGCTTACTTTATTTCTAACATTTGTCGAATTTTCAGGTTACTGGCATTCAAATGCATGTAAAACAAGTTTTACAGACTACGAGGACCAAAGGAATTAGATGGCTTACACTCAAAAGAATTAAATTGGCAAGCACATGGTTTTCATCTTTATGAAAAAGAAAATTTCTTTTGGTTTCCAGTTTCATCAAATAGAAATATACTTTTCTTTTGGACTACTTCTAAATGCACACCTTATAAAAGATTTTATAGTTAACATTATTCATATGTTCATATAAGCATGAAAAAGCTGAATTCCAATTAAATGGAGTTCACATCTATTAACTTGGAAGAGAAGGGATATAATTT
This sequence comes from Elaeis oleifera, assembly GCA_000441515.1. NCBI lineage: Eukaryota > Viridiplantae > Streptophyta > Magnoliopsida > Arecales > Arecaceae > Elaeis > Elaeis oleifera. The sequence goes on along the minus strand of KE504799.1, from coordinate 549,568 downwards.
TCTTTCTTGTTCTATAATCCAATGAAATGGCTTTCAAATGTTTGAGTACGTACCTCCAAAAGGATGAACACTACTATACATCAAATATCTGTCTGCCATGAAAAAATTGTTCTATTCCATCATCATCAATCCTAATGCTAACAGATATACCCATCATTGAGCTCGGAAAATGGAAAAGGGCCTATCATAAAACAACGCAAATTATCAAGTATGATATTTACCTTTGTGAGAGGGTGCAGGACATCTAAACCCATCATTGTCCAATTTAATTGTCTTCGGCATTGGGATTCCCGGTGGCTTCACTCCGAATTGCGTCCCAATCAAGTCGACCTTCACCTGAATCTGGGTCAAGTCCCCAGCGGTGTCAATGGCGTTCAGGAGATTGGTTTGCGGGAAGCCTGACAAGGATGTGCCATTTCCAACATGGGCTGGATAGCCTGTTCCATCTGTGATCACCGCCCCGGACACCGACACCAAGATCTCATCATGCTGAACCCAATGAACATCTTCCATGCCACGAGGTCTTCTGTCATTGTATTCAATAAGGTGGCGGTGGACTTGAAGGCATAGGACTGAGCTGATGCATTCTTGACATAAGGGTACTCCTTCATGCGAGACATGAAAGTGTAGGTTAGGAAGACTCCAATGCAATTGTCCGCGGCTGATGGTTCCGCTGTCTGTGCATCATTGCTCTCATCCTGTGCTCGTACGCCGGTAGAGATCGAGAAGGAGATGACGAAGACCGCAAAGAGGAGGGCTCTCGGCGGCATTGATGCAGAGATTTGGCCTCTTTCAACCAAGAGTGGTTGGTCGAACTAGATGAAGAATTGGATTTTGAAGCATAAGTTTTGCCGGAACTCGAGGTGGTGGTGGTGGTAAGATTGGTTCTTTGTTTGTTAGATTTTTGTGCGGAATTATTTGAGTGATTTTCGCCATGTATGCCCGAAGGGACCCAAGTTTGTATTGTGAGCAGGGAAGAAGGAAGACCGAGTCAGTTGAATGTCCTCCTCTGGGTTTGACGGAATTGGAGGGAGGAGGCAACGGTCACTAATTCCCGACGCGATGTGACGCACGTGAGTCTATTTTAGTTATAAAAAGAAAAATGTAGTTTTTTCTACACTGTGGTCTCTCTCCAATTGTACGAAAATTATGCCCTATATTGCATGCACTGCGTGGCCACATATGTAGCCAATCTGTATCTATAGAATTCATATCGGAGCATCTTTATAGAAACAATAATTATGATTATTTGCATGCATAGCCCACATGGTGCACATAGCGCAGGATGTATAATGTTAAATTGCAGGATCCACTATTGTGCCATGTGGCGTGCCTGTGGTGCAAGGATAATATTTGGTAATACATCGGGGCTCCGTTGGCTTACTCCAAATCTGTTGTTGACTCGAAGTAAGCCCTCTCAAGAAACTTAGATGTTCTAATTTAGACAACTTTATGGGCTGAGACAAGCGTCATCAAAACCCTTACTAAAGTTTAATAGTTTTTCATGCTAAATCAATGGATTGTCTATGATGCTCGTTCTCCAAATCTATAGTTTACTTCTTCGCAAACTTGCACACCAGATTAGTTGTGGAGATTCGCATTCAAGAATGTGCAGTTGATTGGGCAGTCATGCAAAATTTTTGTGTATAGCGGTACAGCCATACTAATCCAGATATTGCCCATCTGAAATGGTTTCATATAAACTACGTTCTGTCTAAATATGACCCTCTAGACAGAACACTCTGCTTGGCCCTTCATCTCAGACTTTACATTTAGTTGATTGTTTGTCTTTTTTTCTAAAAGCAAAAAAATAAGAATGGAGAGACCTTCTTTCTATTATATAGAATTCGTTACCATCCGTATATGCTGCAAAATGCGAGAAGAAAATTTCATTTTAAGAATGCAAAAATAAAAATTGGGATTTCTCAAAAATTCCCTACATTCCAAATAGAAAACATTGTGAGATCTGTTGTGGATACTTATATACATAAAGATTCATCAATAAGAAAGCAACGATTCACACATCAAACAGGGTTTCTGTTAGGTGGATGTCTGGCCAGGATACCATCTCTCAAGATCTTTTCAGTACCACGCGATGCAGCAGGAAGAAAGAAGAAACAAAACGAAATAATCAAAATACATGGATCAGCCACAAAAGGACTTGCCTCCACGGGACATATAAAACTTCACTATAAAAAGAAATTTTATAAGAGGAGATCTCACCCTCAACTCTCGTACACCAAATTTCTCTCTCACTAAAAGTTTCCCTCACAAAGCTCTCTCTCTTGGAAGACCCCCCTAAACCCCTAAAGCGACCGCTGTCCACTATTCAGGAGCTCTGCTCCTTCTCTCTCAACGTCAAACGGCTCTCTCTTCCTCAGGTTCCTTCTCGGGTTCATGCCATGCGTCCACAGGAGAACACCAGGCCACCTGTCCGCGTACAGGCTTCTTCTCGTGAGAAGCCAAGCCCAAAAAAACCCACCAGAAGACCACACAGCCACTGTTCCTGTGTATAGGCCCTTTTAAAGGGCTTAAACCCAATTAGATTAGGTTTAAGACTCCTTAATCAGCCCAAATCAAGCTTTTGGACCGTCGAATCAAAATCGAAAACTCCTTGGGCCGTCCGATCGCGACCGGTTCACGGAATAGTACCGTGGACTGCGAGAAATGCGTGGAAAACACCCATGCAGTCCACACGGTCCGCCATGGACCGCTCGGTCCAAGGTGGACTAGGGTACAGGGCCCAGACAAGGTGCCTGGGCCTAGGCTGTGCCCGCGTGCGGGCCCGCGCATGGGCTGGGCCGCACGC
>KE504799.1:532180-542539 GCA_000441515.1 Elaeis oleifera | reverse complement strand
CGTATCTTCTCCGTCCGAGCTCCGTTTCGAGTGATCTTGGTCTCGTTGGATTCTGTTTTTCGTCGCGAACCTCGCTGTGGGCTGAATCTCGAGGCATCAAATCCTAACAGTTCTTTTACTGTGATAAAGAAAAGAGGGTGTAAAAGAACTAAGAATGTAGAGCATACATAAGAACCAATTTAGAAAACGCCTACAATTAATTCTAATTAACCTTAAATCCCTGAGTACATGCATAATACCTGTTGGGGATTCATAACAAAGATAAGAAGCATAGAGGCGATGTAAGCCAACATAAGATTCGAGTATACATTACGTAAAAGAGACAGCTCAAAACATATCACCCTCATGATCTTAGATCTCTACCTCTTTTTCATGCCCACCATTCCATCTGAAACACTTGATCCCTCCACGATTTTATGATTGACAGCTTCTTCCCAGCATCGAAAAATTCAAGTAACTGCAATCACACGGTCTGCATCAGATAGAGGCATTTCTTGACGGTTTGTGTACAAGATGATCGTACCAAAAGAACCACACTGCCACACAAGGTACTTACATTTAAACTAGGCTTTGCAACCGCAATCCCCTCGGAATTATATTGAAACTGAGGCTTGGGTCCCAAATAAATAAATGAACAGGTTGGATTAGCTGACAACATGTGAATTGCTGACTCTTCCTACCATTTGATGTAAACAATAACTGATGAATATGTATAACCACAATGTCTGATATAGATACGGATAATTAACCTCCATCCCTCTTCTGTATTTTCTGCAAGACTTCTTAGGATCAAGTTAAAGATGAGTTTAGATACGGTAACATCGATTTCATCTATCATGCATCAATTGCATAATTTAGAATATAATATAATCAACCATGTAAGATACGAGAACATGCTGACATTGCCGAGCCTTTAGGATCCAATTGTTAAAACATTCTGTCACATTACGTGTCATGATGCCCCAACGTAGATCTAGAAAGACTGCATCTGTCCAATGATTCGGCTTCACATGCATGAGAAAGTTTCTTGTTCCCAGAGCATCTGCTATACATTTGTTGACTAGCTTCTAGAAAATATTCAGCCTTGAAATATATATAACAGTATTTAATAAATCAAGCAACCACTTTCTCTCGACTGTGTGATAATGGGTAAGTACCTATATGGATAATTATGAGGTCTATCTACTAATGTATTTATCTATGAAGGCCCCATCCAGGCCCAATCCACTTGACAAGCCTAACTTGGACTTGGCCCAAATGGCCGGCCCCCATTCATGCTCCGCATGTGGTGGGCGGCAGCAGACTCCCTTTTCCATATGAAGCCAGCAACTCGAAGAGGAAATCAGAGACCTAGGGCTATCAGAACCTCAGGTCTCCTCTATATATAGGAAGCCCCTCTCCTCTATGACCCTCCACCACTAAGCAACGTTCCTCTTTCCATCTCTTTTTCCTTTTTCTCTCTTTGAATGCACAACATATTATTACTGTACCTATCGAAAATTGAGATTGGAGAGCTCACGGAAGCCAAGGTCCACCTTGTCACCAGCCCTCCAGCATTGATCACCATGACCACAACCATGGTCCACCTTCCTTTTCCCCTATTTTGCCAAGAAGAAAGAAAAGAAAAGAGAGAAAGAGGGATAGAAGACTTGTCTCTTTCCTTCTCTCTCTACCCTCTCTTTGGATGATGGTCGGACCCTAGTCCCCCATTTTATCTCTCTTGGAAGAAGAAAAGAAAAAGAAAAGAAGGAAGAAGAGGAAGATTCGTTCTCTCTCTTTTCTCCTCTCCTCCTTTTTTTGTTTTAAGAAGATCCATAGATCCTAGTATCAAGTTTTGTCTCCTTGTCCTATGAGCCCAAGTGCCCCACAAAGAGGTCCTGATCCACCCTAATGCTCGGGTGGCCCATCAAACTGGTTGTCTTGGCCCTTGTTGAATTACCTTGAAATCTACTAATGATGATTCCAGTCAAACGATTTTAGCCTTGATTGAGTCTGCACTTCATGATTCATTCATCAAGTCACTTGAATCTGACCCATCCAAAGTTGCTGATGTCATCACTTAGCCCACCATTTTCTTTCTTATTATTTAATTTTATTAAATTTATCGAATAGAAATTAGTTATATTTTAATATCTTAAATAGATTACCTTATTCACCTAGTGAACTTTGAAGATTTAAGGCAGATCAAGTAAGGTGATCTTACACTTCTTATTAATTTTCAAATTATCATGACTTCCATGCACATGGTTTGCCAATGATGATATCATAGTTTCTTAAAGAAAAGATTAGTATATATGATATGAAAATTATGCTTTATTATAAACAACTATTCCATGAATGTTTTCAATAAAAATACATATTTATGAAGCATGACATGTTTTCATATCATTTAATATTTTCCATCTACTTATATATGTATGTTTTAAGCAAAAGATATAAATATTTAAAGACTTTTAGATAGCTATATATGACCTCCTAGATCTGGAAAAGATCAACATCCGAAGCTAGCATTCCAACAAAACACAACCTTGTCTGCAGGAATAAAGTTAGCATGTAAAATATAAAACCCTATCGATTACCAAACATGACCCTGTTATGGATATAAAATGACCATAGTATGAATCTTTATGAGTAATATTTTGAAGTATGATATGAATACATAAAAAAGAATGACTTGTGATTTTATTTTCACTCATGTTTATGAAATATTCATGATTTAATATGTAAATAGGCTTTATAACTTCTCTTTTCACATTGTATTATGAAATGCTTAATTTTGTAATATTAATTTTTTTTCAAATGATGTGTTGTTCATTAAAAAAATTTATGCTTGATTCAATAAGATAGTATAAATTTTACTTATTGAGCTATGTAGCTGACATCTATTTATTTTCTTTTTCTTTCCAGATGAATAAGGTTATCAAAAATGAAGGATAGTCCAGGGATAGGGGTTTATGCCAGCAAACTTAGCAAATTTTGTAGCAAAATTTTAGTTTGTTAGTTGTTTACGACTTCATATTTGGTGATTTTAGGAATTTTAAGGATTACGGATTTGGGTATTTACATTTGGATTTAGATGCTCTGAATAAATATTTGTTACTTTTTAATAAATGATGGATATGGATCTTTTATTTATTTGAGATTATGATTGTTGGTTTAATATTATCATAGGTAGCATCCCTCGATAGTATGACCATATTATGGCAATATATTTGAGGATTGATCTCTTAGCTTGGCGAGGATGCCATGGCTTCAATAGAGGGAGTACATAAGGACCCATGTGAGCATATATTTAGTTTCATATTGATTATTCATTGAAAAGATTTTGGATACATATACAAAGCCAGTAAACTTAAATAATAAACTATAGCTAGTCTTTTTAGGTGAGGTTTTGGATTATTATATTATATGTATGGTAAATTATAAGAACACTCTCAATTTTAGCTCAATTTTACTTACACCTTCTTACTTTAAAAAGTATCAAATTAGCCTTTTTAGTTATCAAAATATTTTAATATGGTTCTGCCATTTATCTCTATTAATGAAATGATATGACATGGTCATCACATAGTACGATCATTTTATAAAATACCTAAACTATCCTTAATATCAAACAAACCTTAAATCAAATGGGGAGGAGAAGAACAAATCCTAAATGAAGCAGGGAGGAAAAAGAGGGGTGTGGAGGGAGAAGGAGGCCATGGAGGCATCTTAATCAGGTTCTTCCATTTTCTTATCCACTTGAAAAAGAAGCAAAGGAGAGAATAGAGAGAAAAAAATATACACCCCCATACCCACACCAAACTTTTCTCCTTTCCTCCTCTTCTCCACCTCTATCTCTCTCTTATTCTTCCAAAGCGGAGCAAACAGAATAAGAAAATAGAGAAAAAATAGAGAGTGAGAGAGGAGATTAGATGGATTTATATCGTTATCTTATTCGTGACCTAGATTCCAAATGGTAAACATGGCTAGCCTTTTTCTTGTAGCTTATGAGCAGTAAAATTTCAGTTGAAATGGACTCTAGTGCTAATAGAAACTCCGAAGGAGATGGATAAATCTTATTAGCTGAAAACAAAAGTTTCCTCTTCACTGACATTTTATTTTGAGATTAAGAGAATTGGGATTCATCAATTGAGTCAACTAACTCTCTTCTCACTTTCTGACCAAAACATGTCCCAGAGATAGTTCCATCTATGATTTGGAACCCACAAGCAATTTCATTATTGGTGGTTAAACTCCAATAAACTTCTTATGTTCATTATCCAAATGAGCCAGAGGCCTTTGAGAAGCATCTGAATCACTACCCATGTTCTCCTCTTCTTCCTTTGCAGACACAAGTATACTATTCTTCTTTTCAAGTACTAACTCAAAAACAAGTTTGAGTGTAGGAAGAATGTGAGAATTGAGAAACAGGTGTCGAGTTCTTATGAAATTTTGTGAAATACTTGTGCAAGTCATTGAACACAATTATTGTTGACAAAGATATGAAAATATATAGTAGTTGAAATACATTTTGACGCAAACAATGAAATCTGGTCTCATTTCAATTTTATAATAGAATTACTGGATTTCAGATTCTTTTGGCCTCTGATTATTAGATAATGTACTTGAAACTATTTTGGATTAAGGAACCTACAAATATTCAGCAACCTCCAAATTGCCCATAACTTGTCCCTCCTCTCCAATATTTTCTTTGGTTCAAAAGAAATGTAAAGATCAAATTGTGCATCTTGACCAACTGGTGAGTCAATACCAAGTAATTCTTTCTCTAAAACTTGAGAAGATTCATTCAAAAACTGAGCAATACTTTATGCCTCTATGGACTCAGCTTCCCAAATCTCAAATTCTACATTCCCTTCATCCGTGCTTGCCTTGTTGCTTTTTTTCAATATATGCTTCTTGCTTAATTTCATTAGAACTAACTACCTCCTCACTCATTTGTTCCGCCATTAAGTCAAGAATACTTAATGTTCCATCTTCAGCCAATGGACCTTTATCTCTTTTGTTACTAGTTCAATTCCATCAAAAGATTTCTTTCTTCTGAGCCTTCCCTTTTAACATCATAAATTGCATATATTAATTCTCTTTGATGTATATTTAAGCACTTGTTAGACAATCCTATTAAAGTTCCTAAGAAATTTCAAACAAATTTGTTCAAATCATGGGCTGGATGAGAGCAATCAGAGCAAATTGTATTTTGATCACCAGACTTGGAGACCTTTAAACTAAGGGGCATGATAGGAGAACGGGCATCAAAATGGCCTGAACCCATCATAGCATTTGCTTGTGGGGTTATGTCGTCATAGAGATCATAAGAATACGAGAAGGGAGCATCATTCTTCTTGGCCAAAATCCTTTCTTTGAAATTGCTAATATGGTTGTAGCATTGAGATTCTTCATTTCTTTCACTGAATTTTGTGATCTTAGACCATGAACTTTATGACACCATTCTCATTGGCTTCTTGGGTGAGTTCCCATAAATGCTTCTTCTCTTATAATCTGGAGTGAGAATTGATGAGCGTTTGGAGAAAAAGCTAGACAATAGCTAAAGAATCCTGTGAGGACAAATTGCGATAACAAAAATTTAGCTGCAGAGGTGGGATTCAGGATACCAAATACGAGTTTGGACTCCAACTTTTCTTGGAGAAATCCATAGAAAATACTTCTATGCAGCTAATGCCACCAGTGATCTAATGAAAATAGCTCGATTCAAGAACACTTCCATCCCTTCCTCATCGACGACCCCTTCTTCCCCATTCTCCCCTTACTCCTTACCCCTTTCTCCTCCTATTCCTCATCTTATATGAGCGAGGGGTATTTTTCATCTATTGAAATGGCAAACTAATGTCATTTGATAGTAAGTGAATGGTAGGGCCACATTGAAATATTTTGATAAGTAGAAGGGACAGTTTAATACTTTTTAAAATATAAGAGGTATAAGTAAAATCGAGCTAAAGTTAAGAGGATGTTTCTATAATTCATCCTTATATTTAACATAAAAGGGTTGACACTAACTTCACCGGCTCTCAAAATAAAATATGTATTTTTGCCTGAAGACAAAGCTATATAGATCAAACTGGGATGGCATTATGGCCATCCATCTAACACAAGTCCTTTTATATTAAGTATGCATTATGCTCCAAAAACTCATTATTAGAAAGAAGTGTTGAAGATGAAATTATGAACTCATTTGATTCAAAGAAAGAATTTCTCTTTTCAGAAATCAACTTCCTCGAAAGTAACTTTCTGAAAAGTTACTTCTTGAGAATATGACTTCGGCATGTTGGGTTGACCATGTAAAAGTACTTTATTCCAGAATGGCTTATGTTTTGATTGAGCTCCACTTTTTTTGCAAATAACTATTATACCATTAATGAATATAAAACTATATCTTTTTGCTCTCAAACTTTATATAAATAATAATATTATATTATATTAATATAAGTATATGAATAGTATATTGTAATATAATATTAGATCATTTATTAAATTAATATAATACTAATATATATTAATATAATATTAATATTTTAATATAATAAATTTATTAATATAGATATAAATATAATATTAATATATTAATACAAATACTATATTGATAATAAAAATATTATATTATTATAAATATGAAAATAATATTAATATATTATAATTATTATATTATATATTAAACACATATTATATTATATTAATATAAATATTTTGATAATATTAATATTATATTATATTAATTTTATAAGGAAGAGAAAATAGAGATCTTTGCATATATTGTTATTCAGTATTTCATCTTAACCATCCATTGACATTTTGCATAATTTCAGCTATAGATCTTAAAGTTAGTTTTGGAAGAAAAAGGGTCATCAAGTCTCATCCCGTTAGAAGTTTCAAAACCTACCCTCCCATGGTTTCCACTTCCTATAAAATATGAAAATTTTTATTCTCTCTCATCTTAAAATTCCAACCAAATAAGAGAACTTCTCTCCAATTTTCAAAAATTATCTATTCCTCCTCCACTTCCCATAAATCAAATAAGTCCTGTAAGGTTGAGCTCATAGATGCCGTGTCACGCCCCGAACCTAACACCTGAGTTGACCACATGACATGGCCGCACACTTTCTAGAGTAAGATGCTAGAGAATATATAAGGCCTAAAAAATGACTCCATCACTCAAGCTCCATGATCAAACTCATCCGAAACTATGTATCCTACAACTCAAAAATAAAAAGAAAGAGGTGTTGTGATCTTTACAGCCTAGTAAGAATCCTCTATACTCACACCCAGCATTTTTGGAACCATTTTGAATCGGTCAGTTCGGAGTATGCCGAACCGTACCGACGGAGAACTAGAACGGTTCCGACATGAAAAATGGCACATGCCGGTGTCGAAGAAGAAAAAAGAGAAAAGAGGAAAGAGAGAAGAAAAGAGAGAGGAAGAGAAAGAGAGAGGGAGGTCTGCTGGAGGGGCCATCGGAGGGCCTCCAATAGGCCGTCGTGGCCGTTGGGCAGTGTAAACACCGCCCGCAGCTCCGTGGTGTGAAACAGGGACGGAAATGCCTCTGTTTCGCGTGCTTTTTTAACTTTTTTTTTAAATGAAGCTGGTGCACCCAATGCCAGCTTCATTTTTTAAAAAAAATTAAAAAAAATACAAAATAGAGGTGTTTTCGCCCCTGTTTCACGTCACAGAGCCACGAGCGGCGTTTGAGCTGCGGCCAGCATTTACGCCGCCTGACGGCCATGGTGGCCCCTCCGACAGACCCTCCTCCCTCTTTTCTTTGTTCCTCCCTCTCTCTCTATTTCTCTCTTTTTCTTCTCTGATTCGGCTACATTTTCCTTCGTCAGTTCGTCTTGATTCAGAATGGAATGGAGGCATGTCGAACCATACCGTTGGCCAACCGATACGACCGTCGGTACCAGTTCCGCAAACTTTGCTCACACCAATATGAATACAAAATCATCGCTTAGCAAATATATGTATATGGTTGATAAAAAGATAGTAAGATTCATATATCAATAATTTGATAATAATAACACCATAGATCTGCTAAATATGTCACATATTGCAATCAGCAATTCAATTAAATATTAATTTAGTTAGATTACTTATCATTAATTGATAGGGGTGGCAAACGGATCGGGTCGGTCATAAATGGGTTGAATCATAAAAGGATCGGGTCAGAAAATGGTCAACCAAATCCGACCTGTTTATTAAATAGGTAACCCAACGCGACCCATTTAACCAATTTATTAAATAAGTTGAATTAGGTTAAACGGGTTAAATAGGTTAAACGGATTAAACAGGTTAAACGGATCAAGTTAAATGGGTCAGAAACAGGTTAAACAGATTTTAAATAGGTTAAACGGATCTTAAATAGGTTAAACAGGTTAAACAGATTGGGTTAAATGAGTCAGAAATATGTTAAATAGGTTAAACAGGTTAAATAAGTTATCTGATTCAACCCAATTTAAATATTAAACGGGTTAAATAGGTTAAACAGGTCAGATATCTAAAATCTATATCCGATCTAATTAGTAAACGGATTAAACGGGTCGATCCGTTTATGATCCAAACCCGTTTAGCCTAAACCCAAACCTGTTTATGGCGAGTCGAATATAGGTCGGGTTGGATCATATTTTGCTAGTCCTATTAACTGGTTAACATAATTTCAATCCTGACAATATTATCAATAGTAATTTAGCTAGATTATTTATCATTAACTGGTTAACATAGTTCCAATTCTGACAATATTATCATTCCGATACTATACTAGTTATAATCATACTCCAATCCATGGTAGGCCAAACACATATCATGCTTCCATGCATTCATGATCAACAACCATAGTATCACATCTCAACCCATAGTTAATATACCATGTTTTACACATGGCTCTAGTCCACATGCTCCCTTTTTTCAACTCTTATAATTATAAAAAATTATGTTTATCTTTTCAGTATTGAGCTAATTATAACCGTACTTCAATCTGTTGTAAGCCGAACATAATATTGCATCCTAGCTCATATCTTTTGCATGGCAAATCAATCTAAATGCCACACGTGCCATCCATTATTTTAAAGTCATGATCTGATTTTTCATCATTAGAATAGTTATAATCATGTTCCAATCCATGACAAGCCAAAACACAATGCTGCATCCAACCGAGGCTAACCCAGTATACCCACCATATTATTTGCATGATTGATTAATCCAGATTCCGACAACCTCATAAATTATATTAAATCTTAATTTTTTTACTTAATATGGTATTTATAATTAAATATCAATTAATCACAAATCATGCAATATAAATTTATAAATGCATAATACATATATTAGTATATACAAAACATACAATAATCATGCAAGTATATATATATATATATATGATTTTTATAGTTATATAGACTATTGTGTTGAAAAATCTTTATTTTTACCGATATTTGATTTGACATGACGTATATTGACCCACTCCTCGAATTAGATTAGGTACCATAGTGAAACACCTCGCCCAATACCCCTCTTGTGCAAAAGATTTCTTGGTATAAGATAAAGTTCAAACATCAATATAGAGATCATGAAGCAGATTCAACAACCTAGAACCCTCAACCAGAATCTGTCGGGGTTCATCATCAAGTCCATTGAATCCCTTCCACAAATTCCTACCAAACAACTAAAGAAAGAAGAAAGAGGAAAGAAGAGAGACAAGGAAATAAAAGGCTCATGGAGGTTCTTTATCTCTCTCTTTTCAAAACAAAGGAAAGAGAGGGACTGTAAAGCCATCGTAGTGGCCAGAGGTGATGACCCACGACAGCATCCGGCAGCAAGGCAACAGCAGAGGTTGGCAACGTGGTGGATGAACAAGCAAAAAAAACAACAGGGGAAGGGAAAGAATCTCAGGCTAGCCACACTCTCGACGGCAACTCACAATGGGGGACAACCCCTTGGTGATGTCAGTAGTCCAAGCACGGCCACGTCCGACAACAGCGGCCGGCTTGGCGAAAGAAGAGAAGAAGAAAACAAGGAAGGCCCTACTTCACGAAAACTCTGGTAAATCTCTGGCCAAACTCTATTCAAAGAAAAGCTTCACGGGACTAGACAGAGGATGAAGAAGAAAGATTTAGCCCTTACCTCAACTTCAGTGAAATCCCATGGCTGAATCAATGAAAAAAATCCTAAAAACCTTTCATGGAAGCACTTGAATCACAACTCTAATTGAAATATTTTCAGAGGTAGATGCCAGAGAGGGGTGAAGATACATTTTTATAACCAAAATCTAGGGTTAATAAGGTAAAAAGCAGAGTCCTAATTCCCTCCATCCTCCAGATCCGAGGAGGAAGTCGGACTCCTAGATCCCCTTTTTTT
>KE504799.1:521911-531919 GCA_000441515.1 Elaeis oleifera | reverse complement strand
TATATATTCACATATATATATATATATATTCACATACATACATACATGTGTGTGTGTCTATATTCAACTTCCACCTTGTTTATATTCATCATTGTGATTATAGACATCTGTAATGTAATAGTGCAGCTATTCTATGTATAGTAGTCCTGCTATGATTTCTAGATTCGGATTTCATTCTATGTACTAATTGTTTCTATGCCTTCTCAAGGCAGCTAACCTTTTTTTCAGTGATCCGGTACATCAAGATGCCGGCCTCAAACTCTCCATGACAACGATCCTATCAAGTCTAGGTAGCTTATTGTTTAGTGCTAGAAGCCCATCACGTTCCCATGTACACATTATGTATGTATAATACTCAAGCATAAATTAGTGTCCTAAACTTTTTACTAGAAGAAATAGGGTAAGGGAAGAAACAAACATACCTCCTTGAGAAATACAAGAGGTCTCTTTGGTCCGTCCCTGGTTGCTAAGAGAGGTTGAGAAATCATTTGATGTCTTGAACTCATTCATCTTAAAACAATCAAACAAAGACATCATTTTATCATTATCTTGAAAATAAAAGAACAAAACTAAAGGATAAGGAAAAAATTTCAAGGCTTTTGCCTAAACATTTTACTATAATATTTTGCATACCCAACTAGGAGAATTTGCAGATGCACCATCCCAACCAATGTGGCCACATGTTTCACATCCGTTGGGTATCCAATCTCCATCTCATGCTCCTTGGCAACTACAAAGGAAAAGAAATCCATGCAATGGTTTTAATCTCGTTGGCAAAAGAAGCTCTGTAACATATAAATCTTGGAGTTGATATGAGACAGATATAGAGAACAAAGATCCAAGAGCATTACCAAAGATTTGGGTGATATTTTGAACCCCTTGAAGAGCCCTTTCGCCTTGGTTGCCATGGGAGCGGCACCTATAACCCACCAAACCATTTGCACAAATGATGAGGGAAAGCAAAATTAAGCAATGGCATGTGCTTTTCTTTAAGGAACAAATGCTTGGCCTTGGATTCTATGTAATAAATGAGATGCATTTGATGTGCCATAAATGACTCTTCCAACCGATGGACATTTTGTTCATTCATGGCATCTTCTTTGACATGTCGACATTCGAATCAGTCCTTCCAGTTGGATGACAATCCATGCCAATTCCATCGTTCCCCAACTATATTCTTCTAGCCAAATTTGATGTATGTGATAAAAGAAAGTTCCAATTCCAAATCCACTATTCATTAAACAAGAAAAAATAGAGGTTACAGAGGAGCATTAAAAGTTCACCTTTGTGGAGATAATGATGTATCCTTTGAATGCAAGGGTTCTTGGGCTCCAAGGCATTCAAATGAAAACTTCTTCTTTTCCATCTCCCTTCACATTCATTTTTCTTGAAAGTTGCAAAGAAGACACCATGAATACTAAAGCCTTTTATCTAGCAATGGCTAGAAAAAGAGAGAGAGAGGTTGGATAGGATGGGAAGAACAACAAGCATATGGCTTTAATATTTTAGGAGGTCAAGAGAGGTTTCAGATTCAATGGTTTACGTTGGGGTTAGATACATGCGGTGGTTCTTAATCTTCTCTCTCTAATATTGGGATGAGTCACGAGGCACCCATCTTAGCTCTTGGGATGCGGCGCTGTTGTTGCATCATTGTGGTACTATATTTATTAGGGTGAACAGCATGGAGAATTAATAAGCTGGGCCATCTGATAACAGAGCAATTATGTCCGACTCAGCACCTGATAACTGTGCTTGTTGCAGGGAAAAATTTAGAAGGAAAAAAAAAAAACTGTAATCGGCCAGAATTCTGAAAAATAATGGCATCCATCTTTTTGCAGGATGTTTGATTTGCACTCGTCAACAGGCTTTTCCCTCGTCACCTCAATTGATTAAATCAAAGCTCATAAATAGTATTGCTGTCAATCTCCTCATCATCTGCTCATAAAAAACGAGCATCTGTAAAATAAAATCCGCACTCATTAGAGTCACCTCCGATGAAGATCCTCCGATGCCTAAGTTAGAGGGAGAATTGGACAACAGTAGTATGAGAATGGAGACAGAGCTCAGCGTATAAAATTGGCTGACCCCTACTGTTGCTTTACCTCTCTTTTATAGAGAAAATGGTTGTAACCGTCAAATATGGTCCCGCATTTAGTGACGTAGAATCATTAGGCTGTAATCCCATTATGGGTTGTCAATCCCCGAGAATTACGCCGTGATATTCGTAGGATAACCGTCTGAGATGGTTATACTATACTTGAATAAGCTAACTGACTAAATGTCGGGGGTTGACTATCAGTTAGCAAATTTGAGATACCGACGGTTGTAACATTGTCTGTAAAGTTCGAACATCGGCTGCTTACCGATATCAAGTCGATAAAGGAGGTTCGATCGGTCGGTTGAAAGCAGTGTCGGCCTGCTCAGTTGATATATAATCGGTAGTCGCTTTCCGAATTGTCTGTTTGTTTGGTGGGTCAGAGTCGGGCGTCAGTTGGTGTGTGCCAGAGATCGGTCGGTTTATGATGGTCGGTCGGTTTACTCCAACAGTTGCCCCACACTCCCGAGTCCAATGGTGAATCATCGCATGCGTCGTCACATGGTTAATTGTCTTGGACGAAAGAAGTTGTTGTCTGTCCCATCGAATCTCAACTCTGACACCAGTTTTGTTGGAGTACGGTCGAACAGTTATTTTATCATTTTCGAGCCATCGTATCGGTAGGAGGATCTGGTGTCAGGCGTCATATCGGGAATGTGAACCGATGCTGTGTGATTTAATTCTGGCATGTAGATTTTCGACACGTGTCGGGGTGTCATTAGGTCGGAGACGTTCACACGGATAGAGATGACATGGTTCAATCTGGGGCAGGTGAATTGAACTGTCCGATCCATGGTCGGCCCAGATGTTGCCACGTGTCATCATCCGGTAGATCTTTGATTCGGCCACTTTCATCTTGACCGTTGATAGATCCTATATATAGAGCGCTCTCAGCCAAATCTTTACTTTTCCTGTTTTGGTACTGGGACTCTACCGAATCGTTGCCCCTACACCCAAGGTTGTTGCTCCAGCTCAGATTAACTTTTCTTTCGAGTCTTTTTTCCTTGAAGTTCTTGTCTTCTTTAGAGTCATTTTCATGACTAGGATTTCTCCTCCTCGGGAAGATCGATCGGAGAATCCGACTGATGAGTCCCAATCGAGTTCAGACATGGAGGCTTCTTCACTTTTGCATCCCGAAGCAGTTTCAACTTTCCACCTCAGGGCCGATGGTCGGGTGAATAACCCACCATCGGGTCAGGTGGCCTTCTATGTCGAAGATCTTCTGACGGATCTTCGATTTTCGATTCTGAAATTTGTCTGGAATATCTTAGATTACTACAGACTCTGTCTGGCTCAGCTGGCACCGAATTCGGTCCGACTGATAATCAGCTTTGCCTTATTGTGTCGGATGTTGCCGACCATCCCTCATCCTTCTCTTTTTCAGGTTTTCTTCATCCTCCGACCTCACCTGAAGGCCCGAGGGTGGTGGTTTTTCAACCTCCGAAAAGGTCTTTCATTCATCATCGGTCTTCCATCGTTCATTCATAGATGGAAGAACCAGTTTTCTTTGCCTCTTCTTCCCTTCCCTGGGGTTTTCTTCTCGTTGGGCAACCTCCGAACTGGTCCTAATAACAACAGCCGAGTGGAGGTTGATGATCAGGAGGACTTTCATCGGCTGAGAAATATATCGATCCCGAAGCAGAAAGAGCTTATAACCAATAGTTTTTTATGACGCCGGTCTTAGTTCGGTTCCTCACCTAGGTATAGTACAGTATAATTGATCGGTTATTCTTGATTTTTTCCTACTTGTTAACTTGCACTGACCTCCATTGTAATTGCAGCTATGCAGCAAAGAGTACGTGTGTCGGATGCCGACATTCATCAACACGCTGCTAAGAAGAGGGCAGCATCTGAGGTCGAGCCTTCGCGTCCCTTGAAAAGGCATCAGGCACTAGCTCCGATCGGTGTTTCGATGTCGGCTGTGGAACCCGACGTCCCACCGGTATCGGGTTTCGAACCTATCTTGGCACTGTCAGCTCCGATAGTGCTTCCTGCTGCGCCGTCCGAGGAGAGGGTGGCAAGGGGGACCACTGAAGCAATATCGGTGGTCCTGCCATCCGAGGAGGTTCAGGCCGAAGTAGGAAAGCCCGAGCAATCTGCGGCTACACCGATCGCTCCTTCAATCGGGTGCAGTCGAGCTCAAGCTTCTCCTCGCTCTCGAACATGGGCCGCTGACAAGAGATCGGGGAAAGCTCCGGTGGCATCGGTGGATGAAGCCGCTTTAGAGGGCCACGTGGTGCACTTCGACCTCCAAGTGCCCGAGGGTGAATAAGCTTTGGTCAATTCTATATTGGCCAAGCAACTGTGCCAGGCAACCCTTCTTCCGATTGATCGAGAGCGTCGAAGGAAGCGGTCGGTGGTCAAGATGTTCTCGTCCTTTTACCCGACAATCATCAAGGTAAGTTCTTCGGTAAAATCCTTCTTCTTTTTTCTCTTTTTTTTATCGACTTATCATTTGTCTGTAGTTGATCCACGATATGTCCGATCTGGAGGCCGGCTACACAAAGTTCACCAACATTCAGAGTGCGTGGAAGAATAAGGTGGCGATCGCTGATGCCGAGAAGGCGGCCGCGCTTGAACAACTCAAGTCGGCAGCGGAGTGAGAAGCTAAACTTTAGGAGGAGGTTTTCTGACTTACTGACGACTTGGCATCCTTGAGGGACGAACTTAAATCAGCTCACGAGACTATATCAGCTCTTGATGCGCAGGTCAAGAGCAAGAGGCATTTCTCCACCGGCTTCA
This sequence comes from Elaeis oleifera, assembly GCA_000441515.1. Classification (NCBI taxonomy): domain Eukaryota; kingdom Viridiplantae; phylum Streptophyta; class Magnoliopsida; order Arecales; family Arecaceae; genus Elaeis; species Elaeis oleifera. The sequence continues at coordinate 527,082 of KE504799.1, read as the reverse complement.
ATGAGAGCAAGATGGGTGCATTGAAGAACTCGAAGCCGAATGTGGGCGTCATCGGGCCAGCCTGAAAAGGTTGGCACTGGCCGAAGAAGAATTATCATCTGCTCAAGCTGATACTGATTTGGCAAAGGCGGAAGTAGAGTCGGCAAAAGAAGCACTCGATCAGGAAATCGAAGATTTTGAGGCTCGAAAGAATTCAAGGAAGAGATCCTCGAAGGTGGCTTCGCTTCGTACTGTGTCGGGTATGAAGACGGCCGTGATGTGGTCAAAAAGTTATACCCGGACCTCAACCTGAGCAGCAACGTTCCTCCGAGATTAGAAGATGGTGCTGATGAAGAAGAAGCCGCCCAACACAGGGTGAAGCACCAACCGGGTCCGAAATCGTTCAAGTTGACGATGCTACTCCCGAACATAGGAATGATGATGAAGCTTAGTCGGTGTATCTATATTTTTTTTTTTAGCCTGATACTTATAGTCGGACTTTGATCCAATTTTGTATTTTCTTTTCTGATAATGAATGAAAATATTTTTCTTCAAGATAGAATTTTGGTTTGCTGAAATGTCTGTGATGTCCGTTTGTAAAATAATCTCCGAATGTAGATCGTAAATCCGACCATTCCGCAGATTGTAAGGTCTGTTAGTCATGTAGTTTCCAATGTATTTAGTTAGGATAATGATAATAAATCATATATCCATTATTCAGGCTTTGATCGGATTTATACATCGTATTATTTGATAAACGATGGCAAGCCGAATATCTCTCGACTGGTTGTGGCCATATCGATATAATTCCAATCCAGCCTTGGTCGTTTTGATATTTTGCCTTTCTTAGTTGATACCAATCAGCAAATTAGCTAGTCATTTGAACGGAAAGCTGACTATAGAGGCGGTGCGGCTTTTATGGAGGAAATCTGTGTGGCCGACACTAGCCTCCTGTTAAAGTAGATAGGTCAGTTCTACGAGAGAGTTGGGATGCAGTCGGTGGTCAGGCTGAAGGTTTTTGACTTCTTTAGAAAGTCAGACCCCAAGCTGTGACATCGATGATCCGGCCTCCACAATAAGGACCGACATTTCATAAGAAGTCTGGTTTACGATTTCAGAATAGAACTGTATTTCAAGTACATACAAGGATTACTGATAGTACAACTTTAGATTGTCGGTATTTCATATTCGAAGAATAGCCGAACCTTCCAAGGTTTCAAGCCGATAGGCACTCGGTCTGTTTGTCTCTAATATCCTGTAGGGTCCTTCCCAGTTCGGAGATAGCTTTCCTTGATCTAGAGGTTTTGAAATTTCTATTTTCTCATAACTAAGTCTCCTAGTCAGAAAACTTTCAGCTTGACTTTGGCGTTATAGTACCGAACTATCTTCTGTCGGTACGTGGCCATGCGAAGTTGAGCTTCGTGTCGGAGCTCTGGTAGGAGATCTAAGTCGGCTCTCCAACACTCGGAGTTGTTCGGTTCATTGTATTGCTCAACTCTTGTCGATGGTAATCCGATCTCGAGTGGAATCATCGTCTCCATCCCATAGACTAAGTTGAAAGGAGACTCTCCAGTCGGTATATGGAGAGTTATCCGATACGCCCATAAGACTGGATATAACTCTTCGATCCAAAGATCTTTAGCCTCATTCAGTCAGGTCTTTAACCCATGCAAGATTGTTCGGTTGGTTACCTCAACCTCTCCGTTTGATTGTGGATGCCCGACTGATGTAAGCTTATGTATAATATGGAACTTCGTACAGAATTCTCTGAAATCCTGATTATCAAATTGTCGTCCGTTATCGGTGATGATGGTATGTGACAATCTAAATCTATAGATGATGGATTTCTAGATAAAGTCTTTCATTTTACGTTCGGTGATTTGGACCAGAGGTTCGGCTTCCACCCACTTGGTGAAATAGTCGATTGCGACTACTATGAACTTTCTTTGGCCAGATATCGAGAGAAAAAGATTGAGTACGTCGATTTCCCACTAAGCAAAAGGTCAGGGTGCGATAATGGACGTTAGCTAACTGGCAGATTGATGCTGTATGTTGGCATACTTCTGGCATGGTTCGCATCTCCGAATCAAGTCAATCGCATCCTTTTTCATGGTGGGCCAATAGTAACCTTGTCGCAAAATCTTGTAGGCCAGGGACTTGCCCCTCAAGTGGCTTCCATAAATTCCTTTATATACTTCCTTAAGTGTATAGTCGGCATCGATCGGTCCTAGGTACTTCAGTAAAGGAAGGAAGAATGACCTTTCGCAGAGACGACCATCCATCATCACATATTGGGAAGCTATCCATCGGGTTCGTTTTGCTTCCACAGGATCTTCATAGAGGACTCCGTTGGACAGATACCGGATGATCGGATCCATCCAACTAGGTTCAGCTGTTAGCTGTAATCTTTTTATTTTTATCGATGCTCGATTGCTCGAGACACTCCACAAATGTTCAACCCAGCGAACTGTAAGCAATCGTTGCCAATCTGAAAAGTGTGTCGGCTCGAGTATTCTCGATCCTGAGTATGTGGAAGATCTCGAAGTATTTTAAATTCGTTACGAGATCTTTCACCTTTTGAAGGTATATTGCCATGATCAGATCCTGAGCTTCAAATTCACCTTTGACTTGTCCCACGATCAGTTGAGAGTCGGTGAAGACCTTTAGACTGTCAATCTCGAGCTCCTTAGCCATTTTCAAACCGACTAGGAGAACTTCATATTCGACTTGATTATTTGAAGCTTTGAAGTCGAATCAAAGGACGTACTCGGTGACTACCCCTTCTGAGTTGGTGAGAATGAGGCCAGCTCCACTGCCTTGAGCATTCGATGTCCCATCGATATGCAGCATCCAGATCGATCTTAGGTCGGGCTCGGGGGTTGCAGCCTCCTTCATAGTTGCATCTTTCGACTTGTTGTCGGCTATTGTGCATTCTGTGATGAAGTCGACTAGAACTTGTGCCTTCATGGACGGTCGTGATCGATATTGTATGTCGAATTTACCTAGCTTTACCGTCCACTTTGCCATTCATCCTGATGTATCAGGATGGTGCAAGATTGCTTTTAATGGTTGATTGGTAAGGACTACAATGGTGTGTGCCTGGAAGTAAAGGCGAAGCCGTTGCACCGATATGATCAGAGCGTAGATCATTTTCTCCGCTCTTGAATATCGGACTTCGGCATTGTAGAGTACTTTGTTGGTGTAGTAGACGGGTTGATGAATTTATTTTACCTTTTCGAACAAGTATCGAACTAACCACCTCTGTCGATATTGCCAAGTAGAGATATAGTGTTTCTCCGACCTTTAATTTTATGAGCAAAGGTGGGGAAGCCAAGTACTTCTTCAAATCCTCAAAGGCTAGTCAGCATTCATCCGACTAGGAGAAGTCTTCGTTTGCCTTAAAGTCTTGAAGAATGGTAGACACCTCTCAGCCGATCTAGAGATAAATCAGCTGAGTGCAGTGATTATGCTATTCAGTTGTTGTACCTCCTTTGTGCTTGGATGCCTCATATCGATGATAGCTTTTATTTCTCGGGGTTAGCTTCGATCCCTCGTTGCGAAACAAAGAATCTAAAAAATTTCTTCGAGGTCACTCTGAATGCACATTTGGTCGGTTTTAACCTCATATGATGTCGTCAGAGCATGTTGAAAGCTTCTTCCAAGTCTCGAATATGATTCGAAGTCTGGGTGCTCTTCACCAGCATGTCGTCCACGTACACTTTCATGTTTTGTTCGATCTGTGCTTTGAAGATTTTGTTGACGAGTCATTGATAGGTGGCTCCGATATTTTTCAGACTGAAAGGTATTACTTTGTAGCAGTATAAGCCCTTGTCGATCACGAAAGCCGTGTGTTCTTCATCCTCTGGTGTCATACGGATTTGATTATATCTAGCAAAGACATCCATGAAGCTCAGTAGTCGATGATCCGATGTTGCATCTACCAGCTAGTCGATCTTTGGTAGTGGGAAGCTGTCTTTCGGACATGCTCGATTCAGGCCAGTGTAGTCGATGCAGATCCTCCATTTTTTATTGATCTTTTTCACCATGACTACATTGGTGAGCCAGTTTGGATATGTGGCTTCTCTGATGAAGCCCGCTGTGAGTAGTTTATCGACTTCCTCATCGATGGCTTTTTGTCTTTCTGGAGCAAAGGATCATTTTTTCTGTCTCACTAGCTTGACATTTAAATGGATGTTGAGCCGATGAGTCATTATTTCGAAGGAATATCGGGCATATCCATGGCCGACCAAGCAAAGACATCGGCGTTGGCTTTGAGCAATTTGATTAGTTGTTGCCGCTCTGAGTCAGACAATTATGACCCGATTCGGATTGTTTGCTCGAGATTTTCTGTTATGGGGATGGAAGTCAACTATTCGGCTGGCTCACCTCTTTTCTAGTTCTCTCTTTGGTCTAATTGTTGGCCGACAGAGAGTCCTCAGGTTTATTGTTGTGGACGGAGATTGTGAAACAGCATCGGATAAGTTGTTGATCTCCATGCATTTTTCTGACGCCGTTTTTGATCAAAAATCAGACCAATAGGTGGTATGTCGAGACTATCGCTCTCAGGGCATTTAGTCTAGGTCTTCCGAGTATGGCGTTGTAGGCCGAGGGTACTCGAACAACCGTAAAGGTTATGAAGGCAGTGCTTTGTTGTGGTTCAATCCCAACGGTTAGGGGAGGATGATTTCTCCTTCCACTATGACCGTATCTCCAGTGAAGCCGACTAATGGTGTCAAGTTTTCCTAAGTCGGTCAATCGGTAATTTAATTCGAGAGAAGATCGAGTAAAACAGAACGTCAGTTGAGCTTCCATTATCAATAAATATCTTTTTACGTCATTATTCGCTATTGTTGCTGAAACAACAACAGCATCATCGTGGGGAGTTTAAATTCTCTGAGCATCTTCCTCCGAGAAGGTTATTACATCATGGAGTCTTGGTCACTTCGTTGACTCCTTATCGGAAGTTGCCTCCTGATCCAGCCGTCTGGTGATCATATTAATGACTCCCACAGTCAGTTGGTTATTCACAGCTTTCTCAGTCGTTTGGGGTCGTCAATCGGGAGGGGTTGAGTCGGTGGCTCCCTCCTATATTTTTTGAGGTAGCCATGTCATATCAGGATTTCTATTTCATCCTTGAGCTAGATGCATTGTTCGATGTCATGACCGTGGTCTTGGTGAAACCTGAAAGGGAG
>KE504799.1:477647-490136 GCA_000441515.1 Elaeis oleifera | reverse complement strand
ATGAATAAATTCCTTCAATGAATAGCACATGATTTAATGGTTTGCTGCATTGGATAAATGCAAGTATATAGGCTTTTAGTTCACGGTATCTATCTGATACACCCAGGGATGACAAATCCACCATGGCTCCAGCGATCCAACAGCAATCTCATGTGTGTCCTCCTGGAAAGGTGCTAGAATGATCATTGAGCCACTGCCATTTGAACTTTTACAACTGTGCTGAAGAGATTCTAGAGTCTTCTATTCAAAATGACCAGCTACTTCCTAGCTCCACTCCTCCACTCAATGAGATCCATAATTCCAGTGAATCCTAGAACGTGTGAAACTGTTGCCCTCTAACAACCGAAAATGTCTCCACGACTCTTGAGGGAGAAGTGCGCGCATTCTCTCAGGCGAGAGTTATCCATCTTTGTCTATAAAATTCAAACCCCCCAGGACCCTCTAGATAAGTAGAGACTTACTTCATATGCCCTCTCCCAAAGACTGACTCTAGTTCAACTAGATCTGTCTCCTCAACAAAGCTCTAAGCAACTCTAATCTCCATAGAGAACATCACCTCTCACGAAACATCCAGTGAACTCCCACTCTCTATCTCATTATCTCAGTCTACTCCACTTCATACTTGACTTCATCATTAAAATTCCCTCTGAGAACTCAGATCTTTTTCTATTCACTTCTACAGAAGACTGACTTTGGCATCAGAGGATCCATCACTGGGGTACCCTCCCCAATGTGGGAAGTTTTCTATCTTTAGTAATTTTGCGGGATACATTGCGATGGATTGACCATGGACTTAGAGCTAGAATCCAATTTGGAGATCTCAACCAACCAACCTGCTACCATCTGTCTCTCTTTGCATGTTAGCTCTAGCTCATCGGCCTAAATGAGATCGACTCTCCGATTACAATAGATTGGCCCTAGAGGAAGGATCCAACCCACATCTAAGGTCATAAGTACTTCCTTTCTATCATCCAAGTATGAAGAACAAGAAGGTAGCAATGGCATCCTCAGCCACCCTTCTAGAAGTATCGGTAGAACATGCTAACGCTAACCAAGATCACCAGGATCTCAACATCTTAGAGGCATCAACTATCCTAGTCATTACCTTTGAGCAATTTCAGTAGCTCTTGCTGTAGGTCCAAACACTAACCACTATAGTACACAATCTACAACTATCAACTCATCAGCTTGTTCTAGTGTCGAGCAATCATCTAGCTCTGATACATCCCAATCTTCCTCCTCCCTCGACAAGCTTGAGGTGAGGCAGCCAGTCTCACCTTATTAGCCTGTAGAAGTGCCTTGGGGCTCTCAATCCACCCATCAGAGCCCTGAGCCAATTGCACTCCATTGTCGTCCTCACCCTAGGGATAGCGAGCAAGGTAAGGAGCGCAAATCCGCTTGTTCCACTTTCTTTCACTTTCTTCTTCCTCATAATATTTGTCTATGAGTAGATCTATCGATTGCTAACCTCGAAGAAAATTCGATTGGCAGGATGAGCTAGATCAAAAATTCAGGAGATGGACTGCTTTCTTAAGGTTCTCCATCAGCACCAATTGGTGGAGGGGGGCCTTTGTTGACCACTCGCCTCCATTCATGGAGCAGATCATGAGGGAGCCGATCCCTCACCGCTTCAAGGCACCATCCATAGGAGTCTACGATGACACCACCGATCTTTATGACCATCTGGAGGCTTCAAGGTCCTCATGATGCTACAAGAGTCCTCGGATGAGTTATTGTGCAAGTCCTTTCCTGTTACTCTTCAAGATGTTGCCCGAGCCTAGTACATAAGGCTTCCATCAAACTCCATCCATTCTTTTGAGAAATTTGGTCAACAATTCACTGCTCAGTTTCAAAGCAGTAGGAAGCCAAGAAAGAGTACTGATACCTTCTTTTCTATCAAGCAATAAGATAGAGAACCTCTCTGGAGTTACATGAGTCGCTTCAAGACGGCCATGATGGAAGTCCGTGACTTGGACCACTTAGTCGTAATATCAACCCTTAAGAAAGGGTTAAAACCAATGGTTCTGCTTCTCCCCTGCAAAGAAGTTCCTTAAGACTTCTCTGAGCTTCTCACCGATGCTGATAAGTACATCGACGATGAGGAGAGCATGGCAGAGAAATGAAAGGAAAGGGCAGAGCTAAAATGAAACGGGAGGACCACCAAAACCCCAGCCAAAGAAACAGAAGCTCAATGGGAGGCCTCCTCATTGATCACGAAGCCCTCAATGCCTTGAAGACTTCACACCTCTGAATACTTCTTGGAGATAAATCTTTATGAAAATAAAGAACCACAACATCCTTCGATGGCCTAAGAAGATGAATGAGTAGTCTCAGTCTCGATGTAAGTGGTCGAAATATTACCACTTCCATCAAGACCACAGCCATGATATAGAGGACTGCTACTAGCTCAAGAGAGAAATAGAAGCCCTCATCTAGGGGGGCTATCTGTGAAATTTCCTCAACCACCCAAAGAATGCCGAGGCTTTCGATCACAAACCTCAGCCTGTGTTGAACTTTCAGTTGACAAGCAACCCATCGTCGGGGTCATTCACACTATCATGGGAGGACCCACAACCAGAGGCGAGAGTTCATATGCAAAGAAGGCCTATGCTCGTGCAACCCGAGCAAGGGCCCCTACACCAAAGAAGCTAAGGTCGGACGAAGTCATCTTCTTCTTGAATGCTGAAGCTAAAGGTATCCAAACTCTCCATAATGATACTGTAATTGTTTCTATAGCCAATACAATTATGATGTAAAGAAAATTTAGTAGATAATCAAAGCTCTATAAATATCTTATTTATGATGCTTTCTGTAAAATGAATTTGCCTGTGGAATGGCTCCGAAAGATCAATTCTTCCTTGGTTTCTCGAGTGACATTGTCTCTATCAAAGGCATGGGAATTTTGCTGTAACCACAAGACAAGCTCGAGGCAAGCCATAGTCATACTTGACTTTCTGGTAGTAAAGATAGTCTCAGCATATATTACAATCTTAGAAAGACCTTGCCTGAATGCCCTCCGAGCCATTGTCTCCACCTACCATCTGGTAGTGAAGTTCTCTACCACCCAAGGCATAGGGAGCTTCGAGTCGACCAAGTCTTGACCAGGCATTGCTATGCCACTTCCTTGAAGAGTAGGAAGCCTAGAGAAGCCATGCCAATTGAAAGCTTTGATGAAGAAAATAGTCATGTGGGAAGCCAGCCAAGTAGCTCATCTCGATCCCCCTATGTGAGTCCGACTCAACTAGGATGATCCAAGTTGGATCGGTGCAGGACAAAACCTCCTGGGTCAAGCTGTTGGACTTTTTGCGAGCCAATGCTGACATCTTCGATGGTTGGCTAAGGACATGCCTGAAGTCGATCCGAAGGTCATGGTGCACTGTATGCATGTTAAACCACTACATTGATAGTGTAATAGAAGAAAGAGAACTTCGCCCCTGAGCACAAATAAGCCATCAAGTAAGAAATGGACAAGTTCTTTATAGTTAGTGTCATCCACGAGATGGACTATCTCGAGTGGCTGGCAAACATCATCCTCATCAAAAAAGCAAACAGCAAATGGTAGGCATGTATAGACTTTACTGATTTAATAAGTTTATCTAAATGATAGCTTTCCTGTACTCGGGATAGACTAGCTCATCAATGCCACCGGGGCACTAGATGCTCAACTTTATGGATATTTTCTCTAGATATAACCAAATCTGGATGGTGCCTAAGGATGAGCAAAAGACGTCCTTCATTATAGATTAAGGGCTGTACTCCTACAAAATCATGTCCTTCGATTTGAAAATATGGGAGCCACCTACCATCATCTTGTCAACATGGTCTTCAAGGATCAAATCGATTATAATATAAAGGTCTACATGGAGGATATGCTAGTAAAAAGCTATCAAGAGGAGCAGCATGTGACAAACCTCGAGGAGATATTTCAAATCTTGAGGAAGTACCGTATGAGGCTCAATCTAAGTAAATACACTTTTGGGGTAGCCTCGAAAAATTTCTTAGCTTCATAGTCATCCACTAAGGAATCAATGCAAACTCAAGGAAGATAAAATCTATCATGGAGATGACACCATCGAGGACTTGGAAGGAGGTACAGTGCCTCATAGAGCATGTGGTACTTGTGTTAAGAAGGTCTATAGCCAAATCGGTAGAGAAGTATTTACCATTCTTTAAGGCCTAAACAGGTCAAGAACTTCCAATAGACGATCGAGTGTCAGATCACCTTCAATCAGCTTCGAAGGTATCTTGCCTTGGCTCTGCTCCAGATCTAAGCCTCTATTGGGGAGGTGTTAAATCTATACCTCGCCATCTCCCCTATAGTAGTAAGCTCGATCTTCATTCATAAGGAACAGGGAGTGCAAAAGCCTGTCTACTATACCAATAGTATTATGGGATGCAGAGATCAGAAACCCCAATCTGGAGAAGATTGTCTACATCTTGGTGCTCTCAGCATGAAGTCTCCGATCCTACTTCCAAGCGCACCTCATCACCATACTGACAGATCAACCCTGAGGCAAACCTTGCAAAAGTTCGATGCCTCGAGAAGATTGACCAAGTGAGCCATGAAACTCGGAGAGTTCGATATTCATTACCCATCCATCAAGGCCTAGATTTTGATAGATTTTTTTATGGAATACACCCTTTTAGAGGAGATCGAGCCCTCACCAGAACTTCTACCTCAGTGCTTGTGGTCTCATGGACACTGCATGTCAACAAATCATCCAATGCTGGAGGCACCAAGCCTAAATTCATTCTTGCCAGTCCTGACGTTATTATAGTGAAGCAAGCTCTCCGCTTCAGCTTCAAGACCTATAATAATGAAGCAGAGTACAAGGTGCTCTTGGTCGGACTAAGGCTCACTCGAGAGCTCAAAGTTCAGCATCTCCAAGTTTATAGTGACTCCCAACTGGTGGTTGGCCAGGTTTGGAGAGAATACGAAGCTAAGGCACCCTCTATAGAAAGAATCTATAGAAGGTACAAAAATTATCTCTTTTTTCATAAATTTGAGATGTTATAGATACTCAAGTCAACAAATGCTTGGATGGACCTACTATCGAAGTTGGTGACCTTGGAGTACACCGACATCCAGAAAACAACCTACTTAGAGCCCTCAATAAATCTAGTATCAAAGAGCCTACCCAAAGATTATAGGTGGACCACGAACCTAGCTAGATGGATCCATTGATCCGAAACCTGTAGGATGGGTCGCTTCCAGAACATCGTGCCAAAGCCCAAAGAGTTCAATTCTAATCCTCATGATACATGATACACAAGGAAAAGATCTACAAGCAAACCCTCTCCATGCCTCTCCTTCGCCGCCTTGGACCCTTCAAAGTTGAATATGCCCTACATAAGGTCCATAAAGGCATCTGTCATAATTACTTGGGGGTAGAGCCTTAGTATACAAGATCCTGTGGCAGGACTATCACTAGCTGAGCATCCACAAGGATGCAACTGAGTTTATAAAGCACTGCGACCAGTGCCAATGGCACTCAAATATTTAGCATCTGCCAGCAACATCTCTTTCTCCGATTAGCTCTCTTTGCTGTTCGCTCAATGAGAGGTGGACATCTTAGGCCCTTTCTACCAACCACTGGACAAAGAAATTTTTATCGTAGCAATCGACTACTTCACCAAGTGGGTCGAGGCCAGCCACTCACTTGAATTACTAAAAAGAATGCTCATGACTTCATCTAGAAGAGTATTATCTATTGCTTTGGCCTATCTCAGATAATCATAATCGACAATGGCTAATAGTTTGACAATACCTCCTTCCGAAAGTTCAGCCATGAACTCCACATCACCTCCATCAGACATCCGCAAACAAATGAAGAAGCTGAAGTGACCAACCAGATCATTCTTAAGACTTGAAGATTCAATTAGACAAGGCTAAATAACTCTAGATAGATGAACTACATAGCATTCTCTAAGCCTACCACACTACACACCAGCTCCTAATGGACGAGATGTCGTTTAACTTCACCTTCAAGATTGAGGCAGTCATCCTAGTGGAGATAGGCCTACCTTCCAATGGTGGAAGACTCCAAGCACCGAGGAAGAGCAAGCCCATATCGATTGAAGAACCTTGAGAAAGCCATGGATGAGCAAATACACCCCAAGCCAGGCTACCATACCTATCTTTTTCAAACTTCAAAAGTCGTGAAGTACATTGACTCAAGCATGAGCACCCCTTAAAATCCAAAGCAAGGGACAGTCAAGTCTCTGAAGTTCCCCACCTGTAGCAGCCTCAGAAAAGTAAAGAGCCCACTCGAACCTTCGATTGCCAAAGCCACAGCAAATGTAGCAATACCTTTACTTCACCCAAGATAAAAGATACCTTGGCCTCGGAAGTAGGGGGGCAATTGATATATCCAGGGATAACCAATCCACCATGGTGCTAGCGACCCAATGGCAATCCGACATGTGTCCATGTTGAAAGGTACCGAAACGATCACCAAGCCACTACCACCTAGACTTTTGCAACTATGTTGAAAAGGTTTCGGGGTCTTCTATTCGCTAAGCGACAAAACTGCCAATCTCTTCCCAGCTCCGCTCCTCCACTCAATGAGATCCATAATCCTTACAAATCTCGAAACGTATGAAGCCATTATCCTCTAACAACTAGAGCATATCTCCATGACTCTCGAGGGAGAAATGGCACACGTTCCCTAAGGTGGGAGGTATCCATCTTTACCTATAAAATCTAAATCCCTCGAAATGCTCCAGATAAGTGGAAACTTACTTCATATACCCTCTCCCAAAGACAGACTCCAGCTGAACTGGATCTATCTCCTCAACAAAGCTCTGAGCAACTCTAATCTCCATAGAGAACATCACCTCCCATGGGACATCTGCTAAACTCTCACTCTCTATCTCATTATCTCAATCCGCTCCACTTCATACTCGACTTCACCATTAAAATCCCCTCTAAGAACTTAGACATTTTTCTGTTTGCTTCCGTAGAAGACTGATTTAGGCATCGGAGTGTCTATCACCGGGGAACCCCCCTTCCAGCATGAGGCTTTTCTATCTTTGGCGATTTTGCAGGATTTGTTGTGAGGGATTGACCGTAGACCCAGAGCTAAAATCTGATCCCAAGATCTCAACCAGCCAACCTACTACTATCTCTCTCTCTGCATATCGACTCCAGCTCATCGGTCTGAGCAAGATTGACTCCCCAAAAGCAACACCATCTATCTATCTATATACCCTTTTTGGAGAATAAGATAATAGTTGTTTTTAGGGCTACCATCAAAGGATATAATAAAATTATCTGCTCGCCCCGATTCACTCAATGACAATGGTGGGCCTGCCAAGAAAAGATGTTGCGCCATGTGGAAGTTTAAAGCAGGCACCTAGGCTGTCATAGCGAAAAGCTAGCCCAAGTTGCCCAAAGACCTTGATAAAAATATGGACCTGGGCCCAACTTTTAAATCACTAGTCCAAATTTCTATGGCATAAATTATTTGGGTTAGTTCAATAGTTTTGGATTTAAATGTCCCATATTTTCTAGTTTATATCCCAACCTATTAATGAGATTAAAACTCCATCATCATAATTAGGATCAATAAGATCCTTTGTTAGGATTTGATGCCTCAAGATTTGATCCACATTGAGCCCATAACAAGATCCGCGAAGAAAAATAGAGTTCAACGAGATCAATATCATCTCAAACAGAGTCCAGATGGCTAAGATATGCGTGAAAAAAGTCGACACGAAACCCGAAGTGGTGGAGGACCGCCAGCGGCGCGGCCGCATGCGGTGGGGCGCGGCCCAAGCGCGGTAGCGCACGACTGGGTGCGGCCCAGGCCCAGGCGCACGGCGCTTGGCCGGCCCAGGCCCGAGCATGCAGTGCGGGCCAGCCCAGGCCCACACGCACACAAGCATGGGTTTAGAGCCCGTGTATCCCGATCCATGGTGGATCGGTCGGTCCACGGTCAGGCTGCATGGACTGCATGGGCATTTTTCATATGTTTCTTGTGGTCCACGATACTATTCTGTGGATCAACGTACGATCGAAGGGTATGGGTTGATTCCGATTTCGATCCAACGATCCAGGGCTTTATCTGAGGGTTATTAGGAGTCCCAATCATCTTCTAACATGGGTTTTAAGGCCTTTAAAAGGCCTGATGCATGAACAAAAGCTTTGTGGTGCGGCGTTGATCTGAGAAAGGCCTGATGTCATGCGGTTGTGGAAAATCGAACCCACGGAGAGAGAGAGAGCATGTGACACTAAGAAGAGAAGGAGCAGTGAGGCTCCTGGATAACGGACAGCGATCACTTCAAGGGTTCAGGGGGGTCATCCTAGAGAGAGAGTTTTTGTGAGGAAAACCTTCTATGAGGGAGAAATTAGGTGTACAAAGATTGAGGGTGAGATCTCCTCTTGTAATATTTCTTTTCTCATGGTGAAGTTTGCATGCCCCGTGGAGGTGAGCCCTTTTTGGCTGATCCACATATTTGATTATTTTTATTTTATTATTTTTTCTTTCTGTTGCATCGCGCGGTATCGAAAAGGTTCTGAGAGATGGTGTCCTGACCAGACATCCACCCAACAAGTGGTATCAGAGTGAAGCGGTATAAGAACGTAGATTGCAGTGGTAGTGAGTAAGACTGAAGATAGAGAAGACAGGATCAATCAAGATAGAGATCAACAAATTTGATGGAAAGAGTAATTTCTCCTTATGGCAGGCAACGGTGAAGGATGTGCTCATCCAACAAGGGTTGATCGATGCTTTCTTGTACAAGGAGAAGCCGACCACCATGGAGGTACCGGATTGGAGACGGCTACAAATGCAGACGGTGGGTACCATCTGCATGTATTTAGTGGATGAAGTGGTGATTCATGTGCTTAGCGAGACTTCTCCGACGGTGCTGTGGTCGAAGCTCAAGGAGTTGTATATAACGAAATCTCTCACCAACACTCTTTCTTTGGAGGCAGTTTTACCAGCTATGGATGACTGAGGGACAGAGCGTGCAGGAGCATCTAAGCCACTTCCAAAAGATTCTCACCGACCTCCTCGGTATTGGTGAGAATGTTGAGCAGAAGACCAGAGTACTGGTTTTACTAGTGTCGCTTCTCCCTTCGTACGAATCCTTAATGACTGCTCTTCTAGTGAGGAAGAGCACCATCAAGATGGACGAGGTCACCGTAGTGATACTCCAAAATGAGGTTCTCAGGAGAGAGAACTTGATTTCGAGCTCAGGTGGTGGCAGCTCAGCTTTGGTGGTTTCTAAAGGAGCAGGAGGCAGTAGACAGAGCGATAGGAGATCGCGACGAGGACGGTCCAAGTCTAGGAGGGATTTGAGCAAAATCAGATGTTATCGGTGTAATGAGTTGGGGCATTTAGCTAGAGATTGCTCTCAACCCAAAGATCAGACAATGGTTGCTGTAGCGACGGTCAGTAGCTATTCAAAGGGAGATGTCCTGAAGATATCTACTTCTTTCCAATAGTAAATTTTAGATTCTGCATGCACCTATCATGTATGTTACAGAGAGGAGCAATTTGACTCCCTAGAGAACAATGAGGGCACTGTTTATCTGCTGGATGGATCGAGCTGTGTGATCAGAGGTATCGAGATGGTCAGCTGGAGGACACATGATGGTGCAGTAAGGAGATTGGGAGAGGTCCGATACATACCCAATTTCAGGTGAAATCTTATCTCACTGAATAGATTGGATTCGAGAGGCTATAGGACGGTAGTTGGTGGAGGAATCCTGAAAGTGCTGCGTGGTGATAGGATTGCTCTGGAGGAAAAGAAGGAGAGGAGAGAACATTATTACCTAACGGGGAGCCCAATGCAAGGTGGAGATTTAGGAGCCAGGTGGAGCTCCAGATGGAGGTGGATTGGGTACGAGACAAGAGACTCGGGAGGACGAGAAGTGACGTCGCAAGGAGAGATTTCTATTGCCACAGGATGATGCCCTGAGCAAGTCTCAGGTCAGGAGGAGCACAGCATACGATGGAGATCGAATCGAGCTACCGGCTCGACTTCCATGTTTGCTCATCCATGATCAGCAAGGGATTGCCCCAGGACATGGGGGCGAGGAGATCCAGAAGCTCTCAGAGTTAGGAGGAGACCGAATATCGAGTCGAGATGGAGATTGTTAGGATTTGATACCTTGAGATTTGATCCATATTGAGCCCACAGCGAGGTCCATGATGAAAAATGAAGTTCAATGAGATTAAGATCACCTCAAACGGAGTTCGAATGGTCAAAATACGCATGAGAGAAGTCGGTACGAAATTCGAAGCGACGGAGGACCGCCGGCGACAGTGGCGTGGCCGTGCACTATGGGGCGTTGCCTAGGCGCGGCAGCGTGCGGCTGGGTGCGGCCCAGCATTCAGCGCCCGAACTAGGCCTGAGCGCGTGGGGCGCGGCCCAGGCCTAGGCGCGCGGTGCGGGCCGGCCCAGGCCCACACGAGCGCGAGCGCAAGTTTAGAGCCTGTGTATCCCGATCCACGGTGGACCAGATGGTCCATGACCGGGCTGCGTGGACCGCATGGGCATTTCCCACGCATTTCTCACGGTCCACGGCACTGTTCCATGGATGACGTGTGATCGGAGGGCATGGGTTGATTCCGATTTCAATCCAATAATCCAGGGCTTTATATGAGGGTTATTAGGAGTCCTAATCACCTTCTAACACGGGTTTTAAGGCCTTTAAAGGCCTGATGCGTGAACAGAAGCCTTGTGGTGCGACGTTGATCCGAGGAAGGCCTGGTGTCGCGCGACTATAAAAAAATTGAACCCACAAAGAGAGAGAGCATGCGACACTGAGAAGAGAAGGAGCAGCGAGGCTCCTGGACAACAGACAGCGGTTGCTTCAGGGGTTCAGAGAGGTCTTCCTAGAGAAAGCTTTTGTGAGAAAAAACTTTCTATGAGGGAGAAATTGAGAGTACGAGGGTTGAGGGTGAAATCTCCTCTTGTAATATTTCTTTTTCATAGTAAGTTTGCATGTTCTGTGGAGACGAGCTCTTTTTAACTGATCCATGTATTTGATTGTTTCTGTTTATTTCTTCTTTCTTCCTGCTATATCGTGCGGTATCGAAAAGATCCTGAGAGGTAGTGTCCTGACCAGACATCCATCCAACATCCTTGTTAATGTCCATCTCAATACATACTGAATTTTTCATCGATTTAGCTAGATTTCTTAATCATGGATGACAATGATAATGTTGGATATCATATTTGGCTTTGTCAATCTTGATTTCTCCTGAATATGTTACCTCAACTATTAAAAATTTCTCCAACTTTTACATGTTTTAAAACCTTGCTTATTACCTTTCTTTCCTTTCTTTGCTTTGGTTTATTATTCCAGTGGTAGATGTCGGTGGACGCAGCAAAGCTATTGTTAGTTAGTGAAGGGATGGTTTGGAAGACTTACCAGCCTGGATAGGGGTTTCGGCTGCAAGGATGCCACCGTTGTTGATGGCATGGCAGGAGGTATTTTGACAGGTTGGGCGCATTGATTAGAGAGCTGGAAGGGGTTAAATTGGATGCCATTGTATAGCCCATGTGGAACTAAATACAATCCTATATGAGTGCTCATATATGACGGTGGAGATAGGGATGACAACAAGTTGGTATTAGTCGGGTGACCAATATCCATACCCTATCCATCAGAAAAAATCTAAATCCATATCTACCCCATACTCATCTCGGGTCGGATCGGGTCGGACTTCAAGAATGGATTGGGTTAGATTGGACATATCTGAAATTTTTTTCCACTCAATCTCTCATTTCACCCTTCTCCATGCTCCATCTCCCTGCCACCCCACTACTGCCCATTGCCCCATCCCCAAACCTACAAATATCATACTTCCACCAAGATTAAGCTCTCAAAACCTCAAGAGACCAACTCACACCGCTGCAACTCGCACAAAACCCATATGCTTGAGATAAACCCCAACCAAAACCTAAGAAACCCATTCAATCTCTCTCAAGTGTCCTCCTTCCCCACAGGTGTATGAAAAAAAAGGAATGAAAGGAAAAAGGCAAAGGAGAAAAATATCAATATATGCGGGGAAGGCCTTACCTTTGATTTTTCCATCTTCCCTTTTTTTCATTGATTTTCCTATGTTTCCCCTGTTTTACTCTGAGTTTTCCATCCTCTGTAGTTTCAATCATGATAAGGAAGCTTAGATAATGGCTAGGATTTTGTCCGAACCATAGCTTCCCCCTCCCCGAGATACCCATCCTAAACTCCATTCTTTGCTGCCAGCACCCTCTTCATCCACCATCAAGTTACTGCCGGCACCAACAAGCTTTTGCCAGTGTCTTCGCTTCCTCTTCGCACCAGCATCCTCCTCATCTTCCATCAAGGCCCCATTGGATCACCGTTAGGGGTGGAGGGAAGTGGGGACTCATCGGCCATTGGGCCGCCATAGCACCACTTGGGTGTCAGGTGGCCAGGTGGGGGTAGGGGGAGTAAAGACCTAGATCAAATTTGGGTTTATGTAAGATATATATATATATATATATATATAT
>KE504799.1:435368-446801 GCA_000441515.1 Elaeis oleifera | reverse complement strand
AACATATAAAATATGGAAAATATATGTGCAGCCTTTCAACATGTGGTGAAAAATCTGTTAATTATGACTTTAGGTGCATCAATTCTTTCATGGAATTGCCTTTATTTTTTTCCTGAAGAAAAGGACAGAACTGGAGGACCCACCTGGATTTCAATTCTTTCATGTAGTGAAAATAGATACAAGAAAGTTAGTGGCTGATGGTGTGAAGGTGTAATGCTAATACTTGTAACTATCAAACTTCAGAAATTGGCTTAGGTAGATGTAGATTCTTATGTTCTGGATGTAGTGCATGTAACTTCAGTAGAAATCTCATGTTTTCAATCTGTTGAGACACCTGTGCTGTAATGTGAAAAAATCAGTATATTGTTAAATATGAAATTTTAAACTGTGTATTCCCTTGAGTTATGTGGTTATGATTGTCACTTGTTCAACCTTTCTTAAACAACCAGCTGTTTGAGTTAGTTTCTGTATGAACTAGCTCTTTGATCTTTTTCTTGCATTCAGGCCATGGGACAGTTTCTTCAAATCAATCAGCAAGCTCCTATATTTTGAAATTTCTGTTGGACATGGCTTTCCCATGAGTCTTTGTGACCTGTGGAGGCATAACACTTTGTTGCATTCTTTTGGCCACCAAAGCATGTTAGGATTATCCTTTCTCCTCCTCAAGTAGTTATAACGGAACATACCATGCAGGGTGCGAGCAGTGGAGGCTGCTAAAATATCAAGGCCAAGGACTATTGATGCTGATGATGGCCATGATACCAATTTTAGCAACCAAGGTTCCAATCATTTTGCTGAAGATGAAGCATGGAACCGAAGCATTTCAGTGTTGCTATCAAAACCCATCTTGGCTTTGGAGTTCAACTTTCTAAAGATGCAGGTTGAAGCTCCGACCATCCTGGTTCCTCACTTAAAGAAGAATCAACTGGAAGAATCAAGATCTCACTGAACATTTTGTTTTACAAGATCTCTTTAATTGTTCAATTTTGTCATTTGTTTGTGTGGTGATATTTTTTCCTAAAGTGGAAGTTCATAAGATGCATAAAATAGCCCATGATGTAATATGCTTTGGCTATGGCTGTTGTGGACTTTGGTGGTATTTTGCAAATTTTAAGTAATTCTAATTCTCAAGTATTCCATAAACTCCTTGTTTGATTAGTGTTAGAGCAGCCAACCGATCTTTGGCCACGTGGCAACATCAGGAAGGATGATATGAGAATTATATTGATTAAGGCCAACTTCAGGATCAGGTCGGTAGAAAACTGATCTGGTTTAGCTTTCAACGTGACTACATATTGATCTGAACTTATTTGGATTGATTTTCGATGGAGCATTGTGATCGGTTCAATCTTATACCGATTTGCCGTTAGAGATGTCGGTTTTGGATCGATGTCATATAGAATCATATATTACAAATCAATTACTTTATAGTTCTACTATAGCTGTCTTCTAGCTATGTAATAGCTAATTTCATATAGATGAACAATCCACGATCTTCATACAAATTGGTTATTCTATCATAACAAATTAACGACCTAACGAATTCTTCTAACAGCCTAATGGTCTAAGTAAAGCCCCCTCAAGATAAAAAAGATAGGGTATTCTTCGAGGGAGAGGTCATAACTTGTAGAGTTTAGATTCTGCTGGATTTTTTTCCTACTAAAAAAATCCTAAGTTCTCATTCTTTCTGCTCAAATTATATTTTTATATTTTACTTCTCTATTTTTCACTATCTGTTCTTAAGATCTCGACTGATTTAAGTATTAGATGATCTTAATTCGGAGGGTACTCTATCGGTTTTAGAATTTTTTTTATAGGATCTTTCATGATCTTCATCGATGTGACCCTCTTCAGCACTCCAACTCGATTTAAGACCGACCTCGTTGTCTATTCTCTAGAGCTTTGCAGCAATAATTAGTATGGGTTTTGATACTTAATACTCTTGGTCCATTGAACTTTACCATTGATATTAAAGCACCTCTTTAGATGTCATTGGTTCCTTTTCATTTTCCTTAAAGACATAGGGATGTACCTCCTCTTGGAAGTATTTGTTGCCTGTATCCAATGGAAAAAATTAGTTGCAAACAGTCGATGGATCTGCTGTGACTGGTGGATCTGTTGTGATTGGGCTTCAAAAGTGTATGCAAAGAGGCACCAGTGACCCTCTTCTGCAGGATATTGTGGCTATATTATCGGATTGTGTAGATCCCACCAATAAGTATATTTTTGAGAAGCGAATACGATAGCTAATTGGATAGCTGTATTTGTCATGGAGCTCTTTGCATCGCATATTTGGACTGACTTATAAGAGACCTCTAACCTATTTAGGGATGTTTTGCTTGCTGATTATTTTGGATGTATTTACGCTAGAAGGGTTTGATTGAGATAAAATCAAAGAAAATTGAATTCAAAGGATATAAATACCGTTGAACTTTCTATGTATTTTCATAGGTATGAGGCATACAATATATAGTGCATAAGTACTTCAACTGTAAGTATAGAATCCATAAAGATAAGTACAAAAGATAAATATGAAAGATTTGAGATAACCAAAAGATAAGAAAATGATTTTAATTTTAAGTACTCTTCTGCTCCAACTCTTTGGTGTGATAACATAAGTGCTACCTATTTAACTTTCAATCTTGTATTTCATGCCCAAACATACTAAAATTGATTTTCACTTTGTTCGTAAACAAGTTGCTACAGGCACCTTGGATGTTCGTTTCATTTCTACTCAAGATCAGATAGCTGATATTCTTACTAAGCCATTGTCATTCTATTTATTTGATTTTTTTCGGACCAAACTCAATGTTTATCTTTGATCGTTGAGTTTGAGGGGGCATATTGGAGCGCATGCTTTGGATAGAGTTGCGGAAGACTTGAACTCCTCCGGTTCCCGTAGATCTCGGATCACAAAAGAAAATTGAAATTATTTTTTTATCTCTTGATTATTTCAAATCCTTTATGTTTAAAATTGAAATTATTTTCTTATCTTTTGATTATTTTAAATCTTTTATATTCACCTTTTGCACTGATCTTTATAGATTCTGTACTTATAGTTGAAGTGCTTATGCACCATATGTTGTACGCCTCACATCTATAAAAATACACAGAAAGTTCAATAGTCTTTATATACTTTGAATTATATTTGGCAGATGCGTTTATGCCACAATCTTTTTGGGTTGATGCTTTTCAAACTGCTTATTTTCTTATTAATCGGTTATCGTCTCCTGTTATTTCTTACCAGACACCGCTTGAAAGACTTTTCAAGGTGAAACCAGATTATCATTTTC
This sequence comes from Elaeis oleifera, assembly GCA_000441515.1. Lineage (NCBI taxonomy): Eukaryota > Viridiplantae > Streptophyta > Magnoliopsida > Arecales > Arecaceae > Elaeis > Elaeis oleifera. The sequence continues at coordinate 443,508 of KE504799.1, read as the reverse complement.
TCAAAGTTTTTGGATGTGTGTGTTGACCGCATTTACGTCCATATAATCATCATAAAATGAATTTTCTCTCCAAGCAATGTATATTTCTTCGTTACAGCAGCCAACACAAAGACTATAAGTGCTTACATGTTTTAGTTGTCCACAGGAAGTCCAAAGAAAGGAAAAGTTCTCGTGCACAGTCTTATTCCCAACCTATCATATCCTGCTCTCTTTCCTGTATATGATTGCTCTACTTCCCATGCCATTGGATGAAATAGATGCTTGTAATTCTATGTTGTTCTTTTAAACTTTGACCTAGAGTTTGGATCTCTTATTCGAGAGGACTCCTGATACCCATAGTTTAAGTTTCTACAAGCAAATAAAATACCCCTCGAGATTAACTTAAGGTTCTAATTCATCTTGATTTGAGATGAAAGTCCTGAAAAAGCATTACCACGCCAAACTAGATAAAACTATTTAGATATCAATATTTTGGCCATTATAATGAAAGCTATCTATTATTTAAATTGGTTGAAATTAGAGATGGCAATATTTACCGTTTAACCTATTTAACTTGATTTAACTCTTTATAGATTTGGTTAGGTAATATATTCAACAAAGTGGACAGGTTCAGATCTGGATGTTTGATCGATTTAATAAATAGATCGAATTTGGATTAATAGATTTATATCTTGTGACCCGGTTGCCACACCTAGTTGCAATATTCTACTGATTAACAGACCAAACATATGATTACCGGCAAAGCCTAGTAATATGATCGTGAAGGCAAGCACAAAGCATTCAAAAATTGAAGTTGCCGAACCCGAAGCTACTACAATTCACTTGATTTAGTGCTCTCTCATTATATTTCTCAAAACTCCAAGAGAAACTACCAGAAAATCACATTTTTAAGATCTCACAGCGTGCATACAAAGCTCCAACCACAACCAACACCGCCTCTTTATCGAAACCTGATTCACAATCCTTCTGTGAAGGCCACTCCAGTGGACTGCAGCCAAGTCCCTCCCTGAATCAACTCTGCCACTGTAAAATCCTTGGCCACATTAGGGTCGGTTATCACATGGTAACCGGTCCAGTTGACACGCCCACTAGTCCCAGCGCCTGGGCCAACATTGGCATACTCTCCATAGAACAAGGTGTCTAGTGCAAAGTCCCCACTCCATTCCTCCCACCCTTTGGGATCCACATGATCATCAACGTAGGATTGCATGAACACCGTCCTCGAATACTCTTTCCATGGCCGGCCGAGGTGCGTCGGGATCGACCCCTTGACCGGCACAAGGTCATCACTTGGCAGCACCTTGCATTTCTGGATTGAAGTGCCCGTGTTTGGTTCGGGTCGACCCGGCCTTGAGCCGTCACAAGGTTCTGCTGGTTGCTCATCGGCTTGCGGGCAACGAGGTTGCAATTTTGGAAGACCACCGCTGCATTGCCAAAGATGAAGTCGACGGTGCCTGAATTATGCTGTCTCCATAGAATTGACGGAGGGAGTGGGCATAGAGTGTGTCTTGGTAGCCATCCACGCGGCAACGATTTATGACCGATCTATCGGCACCCACTCGCAGTGCCACCGCCTGGTGCTTCTCGGGCCCTGCCGTGTTCTCGATGCAGATGTCTTGCAGTATGAATCCTTCCCCACGGCAGCTGCATTTCAATTAAACGTTTAAGGTTAGATTAGTACTTAACCTCTACCAACATATCACCAAATTTCAGTACATTTATGTCAAGAAATCAAGAAGTTTCTATTCCCAGTGACAGAAATGATGACAATTGAAAGCAATTTTTGTATAGTAGCAAAAGATCTATGCTGAAAGCATCCAACAAGATGAGCTTTTAACTACGTAACATTAATTTCATGTCAAAATTGCTGCTGAATTCGTCATATTCGTGGCAAGAAATCAACCAACATCTGTAGGTCTCCCTGCCATCATGAGAAAATATCAATCCTCAAATATGACAAAAAAAAAAATCAACCAAAAAAGTTATTACAAGAAAAACAAAGCGAGTTAAAAGTTATATAATTAATTTCTCAAAATAAGCCATAAATCTTGGTTGCTAGTAAGCTAAATTATACCTACCTAATGTTGCTGAGTTAAAAGTCGTGGACCCATCCACAACGTTGAGACTGCCCGTTATAACGGTCGAATTCATGCCATCACCAACGATCATAACGTTAGTCTTCTTCTTCCCAACGATCACATTCTCTTTATACGTTCCCTCCTTCACATAAATCACATACCGTACCTTCCCCTTGTCTGGGGCAGAATCCACCGCCTCCTGCACCGTCTTATAGTCCCCACTCCCGTCCGCCGCCACCGTCACGTTCGCCGCAACCCCGTCCGACGAAGAACATTCCAGAAGCTTCCGATCCTTGACCGTCAGCCATGACGGAAACCTGCTAACGCGTTCGATTGCATCGCCGTCGGACGGGAAACGGCGCTCAGAACGGCGAGGGTGGCGCCGGCCAATGCCGTTAGGGATTCTAAATGGGCTTCCATTGGTGGGCCGATGGGCCCACTAAGCCCATCCGAGCACGTGACGTGGTTGTCAGCACGGCGCTTAGCCACGTGCGGGCGTCGGTGTAGGCCTCAGCGGAGATGGCGGAGGCCGAGTCGAGGACGAGGTCACGTGAGAGGTCCATCAGATGGATGCAGTCCGCGAGGGGGACCGTTGGATGGCATTGGGACCACCGATCGGACGGTGGGAATAGTTGGCGACGGTGAGGAAGGAGTCGATTTGGAGGAGGGATTGGTGGAGGACGGTTTGGAGGACTTGGATCGGGTCCGCTTTGGGCCGGCGGCCGAGGGCTGAGAGGGCGGTGGAGGTAACGGCGTTGCATGTGGCCGGTTGGGGAGTTGGCGCAGAGATGGGAGGGTTGGGGTGGTGGTGTTGAGTTGGAGGTGATGAGGGCGGCGATGCAGATGAGGGAGGCTATGGAGAGCGTGAATAAGAAGGCGTTGCAACGGTGGCTGGTCTTTTTGGTGGCAGGAGAAGAAAGGAGGGTTCATGGCTTTGTTCCATGATTGTGCTACCATGGAGAGGTTTGTGCTTCCCCTGAGCTTAATTTATAGGAAGGTTGGGGTGGAGGGGAGGGGGAGGGGAAAGGAGATAGAGAGAGAGTTACAGTTAAAAAGGCTAAGAAAACCTACGGTCTAAAGTTTTGATAACATACAGTCAACTAAAGTTGCTGCGTACTCATAAATCTGAATTCTTTTCTTTAAATAACAAGTCTATTATTGTTATGTGATTACCTTTATTGGTTTATTTATTTGTTTGTTTGTAGGAACGATTACATTTTTTTGGTCGTTTAATAATGTGCTTCTATTTGGGTCTTCTATCCTTCATGATTTGATCTCTTGATTGCAAATTAAGTTCTAATAAAATATTTTACAGAATTTAAATTATTTCAGGTGTTGCATAATTAAATATAAGTGACGGTTATAATGTATCTTAATCATACCATTTGATCTTAAATTCATTTCTCAAGAAAAAATATTAATGTCTTCTAAATAAGATCTTTTACTTTGCTCGTATAAAATATACTGAAAGTATTGGCTGGTTACTCTTGCACCGTCTGGCTAGGTCTTTGTTAGGTGAAGACCCCAGCAAACACACCTTCCACCCAGTGCCTTTATCAGCATGCAGGATGTACCTTGTGAAGACCCCGGCACACACACCTTCCACCACTAGACTAAACTATGGAAGCGTTTTCCAAGATGTAGTAGTCCTCTATTAAAACATACGTGGTGGACCATGCAGAATATGGAATGCCTTATCATCCAATCAGAGACCAACACATGCACCAAAATTTGTACCTGGAATTGTCAATAAAAATACGAAGAGCTAAAGATAAGCTACTAGGTTGTGCACCGCATTCTGCATGGTCTAGCTGATCCACCTCCCTCACAACCAGACAAGGCTTTTACACTGACGTACTCCACTAGGAGCCTTATCCACGGTTCTTAAACTTGGATGATCATAATACTATCTAGACGCTCTTGTCACATAAAGTAATTATGGATTAAATAAGTAACAGTTCGACTCTATTACGAGTATGTTCGATGACTTCCCTAGGGCTCTTAGATTCGGCAGATGGCTTGGGAACGACAAGTCCAACACGACCATGATTCTGTCGGTGCGTCGGTGAAATATCTTTCAGAAAGCTTGGGCTTGTGGGCCCATAATTTACTCCATTAGCGGAGCTAAAGGGTGACTGCATGTATTAAGGGCATCTTCTACTTTAAATCCCTGATGGTCCTATTATTGCACGTCTATATGTTTTCTAAGACAAAAGGAAAGCTGGTTTTAGAGGAATGCACCAGTTGGATACATTATTTATTTGGGCACACTGAAGCGTTTTTATATATTCTAACAGTACTCAGATCTGCTATCCCAGAGGGACCTAAGGGAATCCAAAGTTCAAACATACTGGTATTGTCCCTTGTGTGGATAAGAGCTGAAATCGATATTATTGTTAATGGTGTAATGGGTAGTAGTGGCATGCACCAAGGGTCAAGAAAAGAGGCATATGCCATGGAACCTATGGGTGGAGGCACACAATGAGCTACTAGGGTCATTGTTTCACGCACCAACCACCAGAAGCCCAGTCTAAATCGTTACCTTATGCTATCTGATGACGTTAATATTGGCCCCCTTCTGAAAGAAAAATATCGGGTGGCAATTAATATGAATTGCTCTACAAATTTACAGTGTTGAATAACCAGGAAAAGATCTCTAGGTTTGACCACATATTTGAACAAATTGAGTCCCATTAGGCCATATGTAAATCTATCATGCCATGCCCTTATTTGATTCTAGTTGGCTTCCCCCTAAGATATGTGTGAGGGCATTTTCATTGATCAGAGCATACTGCTCCCCAAATCATTCGCAATCCGATAACAAGTTCCTTCTATTTCATCTTTGCTTCAAAACTGGTTAGGCATAATGTAAAGGTTCCACCATGGCACCCAAGACCAGCCAGTCGATATCTGTTTGTTGGTTAAATCAAATAGTTGATGGTATGGATGAAAGTGGCATGGATATTATTTATTTGAATTTATTTCGTATCCACGTCAAATCGAATATGGATAAAATTTAAAGATTCGACTAATATCCATATCCGTGTCGATATCTATATTGATAAAAAAAAATAGATATGGATATGGATAGACAGCTATTCGATCCGTATCTGAATATCCGAATCTACATATAATCCTATATAATTTTATATAATATTTATTAATTTAAAAAAATATACAACTATATAAACATATTATTAACTTGATTTATCATCTATTTAATAAAATTTTTATTATATAGTCATAAAATTTAATTATTTAAGTTATATCCGTTATTATATTCATACTTCTAGTATCCGAATTGTATCCGTATCTGTTTAAAATAAATATAGATATAAATTTTTATATTCAAATAATATTTGTATCCATATTTGTATTCAACAGATAAAACAAATATGAATATGGATATGCTGATATCCGATCCGTATCCAATCTGATTTCAATCTTAGTTGATGGATTTGATCAAAGAGTTATCATTTAAACTAGTCCAAGACTGTTTAATAAATAAATCATATACTCCTCTTATATTTGATACCGCCATTTTCAGTACTCTAGATATCGCCGTTCTAATTAAACCCAACAATTGTTTGATCAGCTATTACAATGATCTCAAATGTTAATTTCTGAATTGTTAATATTTGATATAACCACCTCCCTCCCTCCCCTCCTCTCTCTCCCCCACATTAATTTTTTAATTCAAAAAATAATATTTTATTTAACAATTTTGAATAATCATGGTTGTAACGATCAAATTTCTTGTCTCTATCTTGCTATCTCCACTTGAAAGATAACGTTCCCACACCAAAAAAAAAGTGATAATAAAAGCTCAGACATGCTTGTGGACATGAATGAAAATGAGATTCACACACCTGCGCATGTGTGTGACTTGTTTTTAATATCATGATGCAGAAAAATTTTGTCTAATTTGGACCAGATGAAAATTTATTTTTGTTAAAAAAATAATCAGTTAATATTAGTGATGCTCAAGAGGATCATCTGGGATTTCAAAGTGATCGATAACTTAGTTTAATATTGGTGATTTGGAAGCATTAGCTAAGATATTTCTTGAGATTAGCAAGCTTATAAGTAAAATGAATCAAAACATTTTACTTCAAAAGATGCTAAATAAATGATAGAGGGTGATATGCCCTCCATATCAAGAAAATGCAAGGGAGATCCACATTGATGTAGAGTGAGGACTAAAAAGGGGTTCGACCATGCACACAAATTGAAGGCAACTTAGAAGAATCCTTGTTCAACCAGGGAAGTTCTCTTTACGAATTGTTTACTAGTATGTCAAAAGCCATTCCTTCATATGATGTATTGAAGCATATACAAGAGATGGCCTCTAACCCTAATTCGGATAATATAAATTGTAGTGGAAGTAGAACTTGATAATAATGAACCATCCTAGAATTATTCAAACTACAGATATATAGAAATTTGGCTAAAATTTGATACATCTGCAATAAAATTAATTTAATTATTGAAATCTTTACCTACGGATCCGTGAGCTCCTGTGAAGCTGGGTATAGTTTAGTAGAAAATGGTTTCTCCTAATTGCATCCTGTGTTGCTTCACATATCTAATTTACAAGTTGATTTTGATGATTTACAACTAAATTTAGATTTATTCGGTTCAGATGTGTGAACAAAGTTCAAAAAGTGTGCCATGCCTCAACTTGTGCTTGTGCGTGCGCGATTTTAGCATCTACAATTCCAAAAAGTAATGTCCAATTATACGGACACCTTCCCTTACGAAGGAAGTTTTAGGCCTGGAGTTCAATTTTAGGCATCCTAACTCAGCCCAATCAAATCATGTGCCCTCTTGTTTATTTTTTGACCCAATGGGCCACAATGCATAGCCTATCCATTTGTACATGTATCAGTGTGGACCGTCTGCGGAGGCCAGTGTCACGAAGTTGGGCCTGAGCCCTGACGCCTGCTAGCACGGGCACGGGAAATATGTTCGCGATTTGTCCGTGGCACGGCATGTCAATTTCTTCTTTTTGCCATATAATACAAAAAATGCCAAAACTTTCCAAACGTTTCAAATTTCAAGAGTGTAGTTGTTATTTATGCATGTTATAAGCAATTTCTAGTTTGAAGTGAAATGTCACTTAAAAATAGGGTTGCAAATGGATGGAGTAGGATCAAAGAACACTTGATCTCGAAAGAAACACAATAAAATGGTGAAAATTCATTGAAATTTTTTTGAGTATATATAGAATATATATAGTATGTACATCTGAAAATAAAAAAAATATTTCAGTAACGATTCAAATTCAAATTTAAATAGAAAAAAATAAGAGAAAAATGAGGAAAGGATTACAACAACAACTTGAATTTAAAATTTAAAAAATTAAATTTTGAATTGAGAGAATTTATGACATATTGATTATCCCTCAAGCTGAGCATTTGATTAAGAGGGAACCTGGACTATAAATACTGAACATGGTTAGAGTGAAGATCTTTGATGAAGATGTCAGCGATTTGATCTGTAGAAGAGATGAATTTGATATCTAAAAACTTATGATCAATCAATTCTTGGATATAGTGATAGTCGATCTTAATATCTTTGATTTTCATACAGAATATTGGATTGAAAATGAGAGAGATGAAAGAAATATTATCACACCGGATTAAAGGAATAAATAGAGAGGAATATGCAATTCACATAATAGATAGCATAATCATTATAGTTCAATAGTAGTTTGGGCAGGCCATCAATATTTTGCTCTAATAGATGATCGAGCGACTATTATTTGCTTTTTAGCACTCTAAAAATAGGATTAGATCTGAAAAAAATATAACAACGACATATGAAGCATCTATTAATAGGGATGCTGACAAATCTGCATCTAAGTATGCAACAAAATTTAATGGGTCTGACCGTAACTGAAGTCCAAAAGTGATGATGCCTTTGAGAAACCGAAGTATACATTTGACTGCTACCATATAGGACTTCATTGGATTTTATAAAATTCAAAGCTATATTTAATTATGTTAAGGTTACTGTCACGCCCCCGATCCGAGATTGTGAATCGAGGGTCATGGCAACCA
>KE504799.1:413349-429769 GCA_000441515.1 Elaeis oleifera | reverse complement strand
AAGGACTACCAACAATAATTACTAATAAACGAAGGATCATCAAAGAAGAGCTATCTATATGATCCAACTTTTTGATAGAGCAAGAACTTGAACATGGTTGCATCCAAGTATGTTAGTGTGTTATAACAAGTCTAGAATATATATTTGGATTGATATAAAAAATTTCATTACTTGTTCGATCCATTTGGATGCCAAGAAAATATGACAATAAGCCCATTTCCTTCATTTTAAATGAATCAGCAAGTTCCATAATAAGCTTGCGAAGAGCACTATTATTATTGTCATTAGAATAATATTATTAATATAAAGAAGAAGATATAATGTAATATTGTCATACCAAGCACGAGAAACTTATCGAAGTCTATTTTGTGCATTTGACAAATATGAGTAAGTTTTGATGGATCAATATAGCCAGAAGGTTGAGACATAAATATCATTTCTTGAAGGTCACTATATAAAATGGTGCAACTCTACGTCAAGTTGATGGAGTGGCCAATTGTGAGTCAAAGCTATTATTAGAATAGTTCTGATTTTAGTATATAGGATTGAATGTCTTAATAAATTAACTACAGATTGTTGGTGAAAGCCTTTGACAACTAAGCGAGCTTTATATTTATTGATGGATCCATCCAAATTGCATTTAATTTGAAACACGCACTTGCAACTGACAATATTTATATGTGGTTGAACATGGACAAGAGTCTAAGTTTGCTGGTTCTAAAGAGACGTAAATTCAAGATCCACGGCACGTCTTCATTTCAGACTTTTTTCAAGTTTATGTATAACATGTTGGTTCAATAGGATAGGATATAGTAAGGGTCATTGGGAGAGGGTAATAGGTATGGTTTTATATATTATGTTTGGAGATACGAATTGAGATCGGGTAGTCATGGGATGGGTGCACTGTGGTAGGTTGCTTGGTTGGTTGGTCGGAGAGGGGAGTTTGGTGATGGATGGTGGCAGAGGAGATTTAAGGAAAGGAAGGTAAGAAGTGGTCTTATGTTGAGATGGTTTTTGGATATTTGTATTGTCATATTGTATAGTGGTTGAATTGGACATTGTTACTGTAGGAGAATCCTGAGATTGATAGATACAGCTGTAGAATGATCTGAAAATGTATGGTTATTGATAGTCCAAATAGTATCCATAGGTATGGAAAGTTGAGATAACCATATAAAAAAGGAGTCAAGAGTATAAGTGAGGTTATGAGAAGTTGATTGAGGTGGTGATATGGTTGAAAAAGAAAAATATATTCATCAAAAATAACATGACGTGATATATAAATTTTTCTTTACTAAATCAAAGCATCTATATCCTTTGTGAATAGTGTTTACTCTAAGAAACAATATTTAGTCGATCGAAATTCTAGTTTATTGGACTTGTATGGTCGAAGCTAAGGAAAACATAAATAATCAAAAGCTCATAAATTTGAATAGTTGGAAGATTTTTGAAAAAACTTCTCATATGGAAAAGTTTTGTAACGAGAAACAATAGATGTTCGATTTGTTGAATATGCTACGATAGAAAAAGCTTGTAACCAGAATTTTAAAGGAATAGATGCAAAGCAAGAAGTGTAAGTCCAATTTCAACTATGTGACGGTGTTTACTTTCAACAATACCATTTTGTTCCGAGTATGGGGGCAAGAAATTGATGCCATATGCCATATAAAGATAGAAATATATAAGGATATTGCTTTTGAGTTCACCACCTCTATCAGAATAGAAGATTTTAATTTTAGTATTAAGTAAATTTTCAACTTATGCTTTAAAATAGATAAAAATATCAAAAAATCAGATTTGTAACCTATAAAAATAACCATGAATAACATGAAAATCATCAATAAATAACACATAATAACATAAATTTGAATATGAAAAGTATGAGAAGGGCCCCAAACATTGAGAAACTTAAACAGATAAATAAATGATAATTTTTATGTTTCCTAATTGGCAAGATGAACATAGAGTTTGTCTTGATTTACTTGAAATTGCAAGAGAAGACAAAATAAGGATTGAATATCATCAAATGGATATGGAGACGATGACACCAAAATCAATGAAGATAAGACGGTCAACATGGGCTGCAGGTGAGTAAACTTATACATCTTCTATAAGAAAATGAAAGGGATAAAGTCCATTCTCAGTCATCCCATGGTGTAATGTCGTTCTTGATTTTTTATTCTTGACAATAAAGTCAAATTCATCAAACAAGAAATAGCAGTTATTATCATGAGAGAAATGGTCTACATATAAGAGATTTGCAGAGGCTTGAGAATAATGAAGAATATTGGATAAATGACATTTATCTTTTTTCTAGTATTTTTATCTAACATTCTTAAGGGTAGATCCAATTGAAAATAGATGATGCTCTTATCACTACTAAGGCTTTTCTGATACTTCAAAAATTGAACCTTTAGTGGAAGTCACTTTAAAAGATGGCAGAAAAGAGTTTTCTTTGCTCTAGATGTGATTGGTTTAGCTTGTGCCTTGACTGAATCAAAGCCTAAGGAGGGAACTGAAAACTATGAAACTTATTGAGATCTTGGGAACATGCTAACAAGATCTGCAGACACACAATTCTCTGTACCTTAGCCAATGACCTTTTTGATGCTTATTGCACTTATAAAGAGGCTAAAGAGATATGGGAATCTATGAATAAGAAGTATGTGGTAGAAGATGCTGGCACCCAAAATTTGCTATAGAAATTCTTTGCAGTTTCAAATGACTAATGAAAAGATATTAGATCTCAAATTAACGAGTATCACAAGCTACTGAAAGATTATAAAAATGAGAAAATCACATTGCAAGAAAACATTATGATAGGATGTTTGATCAAGAATTATCGAAGTCGTAGAGCAACTACAAGCAACAACTAAAATGCAAAAGAAAGCAAACAACCCCAAAGGATGTGATCATGCATATCATCATTAAAGAAAGAAATCGAAACCAAATCAAGAAAGAAAAGCCAAACAAGAGGCTTCAGAGGTCAACCTTGCTGCTCACCAAGCCAAATTCAACACCAACAATAGGAATGCTAATAAGAGGTATGTCAATAAGTCCCATAAATTTGACAATAAGTCCAAACATAATAATTCAATCTTTAAGAAAAAGGAGCATGCTTCATGTTTGGCAAACTGGGGCATCATGCACCTCAATGTAGACATAGAAAGAGAAACAACAATTTTGCTAAACCAAATGCAAACTTGGTAGAGGTATATATTATTGCTGCAGTCGTTTTTCAGGTAAATAAGATAGCAAATATGAAAGACTGGGTAGTTGACTCTAGTGCTACTAGGCACATATGGGGAAATCGGAATGCTTTTACCTCCTACACACTAGTAGAGTAAGGTATAGACATGAGTGCTTCCAGATCTATACCAATTTTCGGAAAAGGTAAAGTTCTTCTCAAGCTTACTTCTAAAAAAATACTATCCTTATCTGATGTGCTCTATATTCCTGATATCCATGTGAACCTTGTTTCTATGTCTTTTCTGAGAAAGGTTGGAGTGAAAGTCTCTTTTGAGTCAGATAAAATCATAATGACTAAAAATAATGTGTTTGTGGGAAAGGCTATTGTAATCAGGAGCTGTTCACTCTGAATGTACTTGATATTATTAATAATAAGAATGGCTCTATTTCTTCTGCTTACTTGCTTGACTCTATTCATTTTTGGCATGATAGATTAGATCATGTTAGCATATCTTATATTAAGAAAATGAAAGAACTTAGCTTAATCTTAGGATTGCCTAATGAAAATATGGATAAATGTGAAGTTTGCAAGTAGGTAGAAAGAGAAAGTGAGATATTGGGTTTAATTCATATAGATTTAGGTGATTTAAAGCAAACAATGGCTAGAGGAGAAAAAAGGTACTACGTGACATTTATAGATAATTATTCTAGATATACTATGCTATACTTACTAAGAAATAAAGATGAGACTGGTGATATATTTGTAAAGTACAAGAATGAAGTAGAAAACCAGTTAAATAAGAAAATCAAAAAGCTCAGATCTGATAGAGATGGAGAATATGATTCAACTTTGCTTAATAAAATATATATGTAGAAAAGAAGGAATAATCCATGAGGTAACACCACCTTATTTATCTGAGTCTAATGATATAGTTGAAAGAAAGAACAAAATCTTAAAGAAAATGATGAACTCTTTGCTAAGTAGTTCAAATGCCCTTCATAACTTGTGGGGGAAGCAATTCTATCAGCTTGTTATATACAAAATAGAATTTCCTATGAGAAAATCGAAAAAACCCCTTATGAATTATAGAAAGGATATGCACCTAATATAAATATTTGAAAGTGTGGGGTGTTTTGCTAAGTTGATATTTCCTGATCCAAGGAAATGAAAATTAGATTCTAAAACTACTGATTGCATATTTATTGTTTATACTTTTCATAGTGTTGCATATAGATTTCTTGTGCTTAGGAGTGATGTGTTTGAATCTAACATAATAGTTAAGACTAAAAATGCTTAGTTTTTGAGCATATGTTTCCCCTTAGAGTTAGTGTAAAAAGAACACATAAATTTCTTAATAATGACTATGAGAATGATAAAAATGACAACATTGATGTAGAATTAAGGAGTAAAAGGTAAAGAAAGAAACCAACCTAGGGGATAATTGTTATACATTTTTGATAGATAATGATCTATAGATTGATAATGAAGCGATAACATCACTGGATGCTCCATTCTGAAAAGAAGTAATAAATAGTGAGATAGAATTGATTATGCAAGATCATACTTGGAAACTAGTAGATTTACCTCCAGAAACTAAACCAATAGGATATAAATGGCTCTTCAAGAAGAAAATGAAATCTGATAGATCTATTAATAAGTTTAAAGTAGATTAGTTGCTAAAGGCTATACTCAGAAAAAGAACATAGATTATTTGATACTTTTGCTCCTCTAACTAGAATTTCTTTATTATAATGTTGTTTGTCTTAGCCTTCATAAATAATCTTATTATTCACCAAATGGATGTAAAGATAGAGTTCTTAAATGATGATCTCGAAGAAAAAATTTACATTACTCAATCGGCTTGAAGGTTGTGTAGCTCCCAATCAAGAAAAGAAGTTTTGTAAGCTTGTGAAATCCTTATATGGACTGAAACAAGCACCTAAGCAATTATATGAAAAATTTAATAAGATATTATTATCTTATGGTTATTCATATATTGATGCTAATAAATGTGTATATGCTAAGCTTAAAATAATGATTATATTATTCTTAGCTTATATGTTGATGATATCCTCACTTTTAGAACTAAATTAGAAATTATTGAAAGGAAAAGAAACATCTTGCATCAAATTTTGATATGTAAGACTTACGTGAAGCTAACATATTCTAGGAACAAAAATAGTCAAGTCAAATAAATTTTAATGTTATGGCCAGAACATTACGCTGAGAAAATCTTAAGAAAATTTAGGCATTTTGAAAGTCAACTTGTTTCCATACCTTTTGATGCTAATTCACAATTAGAAAGAAACAAAGGTAATCGTATATCTCAATCTGAATATGCTCAAATAATTGGAAGTTCAATGCACTTGATGAATATACTCAATCTAATATTAATTATGTTGTATGTAGATTGAGTAGATATACACACGATCCTAATCAGAATCACTGGAATGCTTTAATTAGATTCATGAGATATTTGAAAGGTACAATAGACTATAGTATTATGTATAGTGGATTTCCTATTATACTTGAAGGGTATATTGATGCTAATTGGATTACTGATTCAGATGAGATAAAGTCCACTTGTGGCTACATATTCACTCTTTGTAGAGGTGCTATATCTTGGAAGTTTACTAAATAAATTATTATTGTCTAGTCCACTACGAAGTTTGAGTTTATTATCTTAGAAGAAGTGGGAGCTGAGGCTAATTGGCTAAAAAATTTTTTAGTAGATATTCCATTATGGATGAAACCCACACCCTCAGTGTTGATGCATTGTGATTGCTAGGCTACTATAGTCAGAGCAAAAAGTAATGCCTATAATGAGAAAAATAGGTATATACGATTGAGACATAATATTGTAAAGTAGCTGCTTTAGCATAATATGATATCACTTGACTGTGTGAAGTCAAAAATGAACTTAGCAAAATCTTTAATAAAGCCACTAAATAGAAAACTAATGAAAAGAATATCGAGGGAATAGGACTTATGCCTATATCAAAGGTCAAGAGTGATGATAACCCCACCTATATGATTAGAGATTCCATTAAATAGGTTCATATGGGTAAAACAAATCACTGGTTGACCTAGAGATTACTATCATTATAAAATGTTTATGTCCCTATCCTATGATATAGATAGTATGAAATTCCAATGAATGAAGTTGAGTATGCTCTTAATGAATTCTATAGCCCTCAAGGATGAGGTGTTTAGTTGCAATGCACCCTCGATGGATTCACTATATGAGTGTGGAGTGGGGCTGCTCCTATGAAATCTTAGACAAGATCTCTAGGACACTTATGAAAACTTAGGTAGGGTGCATGGCCGATTCATGCCAACCCATGTTGAATAATGTGACTTTTGAGAATGTAATGTGGATAATAAATATGTTAATGCATAATAAGGAATTACGGTTCATAGAAACTTATATTTCATCATACTCTTGTGAATTACAATTTACTTATCCTAGGTTTGGTTCAAAGCTCAAAAGGCACCAAGCTCAAAGCATTGCATTCTTATAGTTGACCCGGAATACTTCTTAGACTTTTAAAATTATGAGAGATTACTGTGAATTTATGTTAATATTTCAAAAGCCCAAAATATATTGAATTATAGCATCACAACCAAGAACCATGGGGTGGTTTGCTTGTTTTATGTGAATCACGATTTCTTTGTACGTGGTGCAAAATCTTTACAAGATTTATGACTATTTATAGCTAGAGAAAATAAGACCTAAGAAAGATTTTAATCTTGTCTACACCTATTTAAACCTGATATCCTATTGCTTATTATGCTATGTCAGTCTTAGAAATTAGTGATTGTCATGATATCCTATTACCTATTATACTATGATAGTTTTAGAAAATCAATGATTGTCATGATATCCTATTGCCTATTATGCTATGATAGTTTTAGAAATCAATGATTGTTATTATATCCTATTGCCTATTATGCTATGACAATTTTAGGAAATCAATGATTATCTTGATATTCTATTATCATGATAGTTTTAAAATTAATGATTGCATGAATTTTGGCTTTAATTCACAAGCCCCAAATCCAGTTTTGAATGTTAAAATGACTTATTTTTTAAGGATTGAGTTTTTTCAATCACATATCTCATTTCTTTCTTGTATGGTAGTCCGTGCCTTTAAATAGGTTAATGTTCTTGCATCAAAAATAACTTTCTCATCTTTCTCTAATACCCTTGATAGCTTATTCTCATTTTCAAAATGTTTATTCATACAATTTGCTATCAAAGTTTTTTGGGTCAAAGATAATTGCATGTTTCTGAAGACCTTATATCGTGAGTGCATATAATTGAGATGCATCTGTTGTACCCTAGGAAGGTGGTCACCTAGAAGCTCGTTGCATTGAGACTTGTTCTTTGAGAGGAAAAATCTACCCTTAAGGATACTGACATCACACCTCAGACAATAAGTATTTTTATCTAGCAATTTTATTCTAATTCATTTCTAGTATTTTATCTAACATTCTTAAGGGTAGAATTGAAAATAGATGATGCTCTCATCACTACCAAGTAATTTTTGATAGTTCCAAAATTGGAACTTTTAGTGTTTAGAAGATGGTAGGAAAGGATTTTTTTCTATTGTAGATGTGATTGGCTTAGCTTTTGCCTTGACTAAATCAAAGCTAAGGAGGGAACTAAAAATTATAAAACTTATTGAGATCTTGGAACATGGTACTAAGGTTTGTAGGCACACCATTCTCAATACCTTAGCTAATGACCTTTTAGATACCTATTGTCCTTATAGAGCCTATAGAGATTTGGGAATCTATGTACAAGAAGCATGTGGTAGAAGATGTTGGGACCAATTTGCTATAGAAAATGTTTCTACAGATTCAAATAACTGATAAGAAAAATATTAGATCTCAAATCAATGAGTATCACAAGCTACTGGAAGATCCTCAAAATGAGAAAATTACACTGCGAGAAGAATTTGTGATACAGAGCTTGATTGAGAAATTACCAAAGTCATGGTGCAACAACTAAAATATAAAAGGAAGCAAATGACCCTAGGGGATGTGATCATGCATGTCATCATTGAAGAAAGAAATCATAAACAAATCAAGAAAAAGTCAAACAAGTGACTTCAAAGGTCAATCTTGCTGCTAACTAAGCCAAAGACGACACCAACAATAGGAATGCCAATAAGAGGTATGTCAACAAGTCCTACAGACTTAACAATAAGCTCAAATATAATAATCCAATCTTTAAGAAAAAAGGAGCATGCTTCATGTTTAGGAATGGGGCCCCATGCACCTCAATATAGACATAGAAAGAGAAACGACAATCCTGCTAAACGCAATGCAAACTTGATAGAGGTAGATGTTATTGCTACAATTGCTTCTCATGTAAACATGATAGCAAATATGAAAGATTGGATGGTTGTCTTTGATGCTACCAGACACATATATAGAAATTGGAATGCTTTTACCTCCTACACACTAGTAGGAGAAGGAGAAGAAACTATATATATGAGTGATTCTAAATCTAAACTAGTTCTTGGAAAACGCAAGATTCTTCTCAAGCTTACTTTTGGACAAATTCTATTGTTATCCGATGTACTCCAGGTTTTTGATATCCGTATGAATCTTATTTTTGTGTCACTTCTGGGAAAGGTTGGATTGAAAGTCTTTTTTGAGTCATATAAAATCATAATGACTAAAAATAATGTGTTATGGGAAAGGGCGTTTGCAATCAGAAACTGTTCACTCTGAATGTACTTGATGTTATTAAGCTCTAGTTCTTCTGCTTAGTTTCTTGACTCTATTCATCTATATCATGATAGATTAGGTCATATTAGCATGTCTTATATCAAGAAAATGAAATTACTTGGCTTAATCTCCAGTTTGACTAATGAAAATATGGATAAATATGAAGTTTGTGCTGAGTCTAAGATTACTAAATAGTCTTGTAAGTCAGTAGAAAAAGTAAGTGAGTGATATTGGATTTAATTCACAGAGATCCAAGCAATTTAAAGCAAACAATGACTAGAAGAAGAAAAAGATCCTATGTGACATTTACAGCAAACTATTCTAGATATACTATGGTATACGTGCTAAGAATAAAGATGAGACTGGCATATGTTTGTAAAGTATAAGAATGAAGTAGAAAATCAGTTAAATAAGAAAATCAAAAAGCTCATATTTGATCGAGGTGGAGAATATGATTTAGTTTCACTTAATGAATTATGCGAAAAGGAATGAATAATTCATAAGGTAACACCATCTCATTCACTTGACTCTAATGGTATAACTGAAAGAAAGAACAGGACCTTAAAGAAAATGATAAACTCTTTGCTAATTAGTTCAGGTGCTCCTAATAACTTGCGGGGGGGAAGCAATTCTATCAGCTTGTCATATATAAAACAAATTCCCTATAAGAAAATTGAAAAAACCCCTAATGAATTATGGAAAGGATATGCACCTAACATAAAATATTTGAAAGTGTGGGGTATCTTGCAAAGATGATATTGCCTAATCCAAATAAGAAAAAATTAGGTTCTAAAACTGCTGATTGCATGTTTATTGGTTATGCTTTTTATAGTGCTGCATATAGATTTTTGGTGCTTTGGAGTATTATGCTTGAACCTAACGATACTTTAGTTGAGACTAAAAATGCTGAGTTTTTTTATCATATCTTTTCTCTTAAAGTTAGTGCAGAGAGAACACATAAAGTTTCTAATAATGAATATGAGAATGATAAAAATAACAATATTGATATAGAACTAAGGAGTAAAAGGCAAAAAAAAAAGAAACCAACATAGGGATGATTGTTATAATATTTGACAGATAATGATCCACGGACTTATAATAAAGTAATAAAATCACTAGATGCACCACTCTAGAAAGGAGCAATAAATAGTGAGATAGAATCTATTATGCAAAATCATACTTGGGACTTAGTAGATTTACCTTCAGGAACTAAATCTATAAGGTGTAAATGGGTCTTCAAGATGAAATAAACCTGATGGATCTATTGATAAGTTTAAAGCAGATTAGTTGCTAAAGGCTACACTCAAAAAAGAACATAGATTATTTTGATACTTCTACTCCTCTAAGTAGAATTTCTTCTATTAGATGTAAAGACTGCATTTTAAATGATGATCTTGAAGAAGAAATTTACATGACTCAACTTGAAGGTTGTATAGCACTTAGTCAGGAAAGAAGGTTCATGAGCTTGTGAAACCCTTATATAGATTGAAACAAACACCTAAGCAATGATATGAGAAATTTGATAAGATATTATTATCTTATAGCTATTCATATATTGATGCTAATAAATGTGTGTATACTAAGCTTGAAAATAATGATTATATTATTCTTAGCTTATATGTTGATGATATCCTCATTTTTGAAACTAAATTAGAAATTATTGAAAGGATAAAAAAAGTTCTTGTATCAAATTTTGATATGAAAGACTTAGATGAAGCTAACATAATTCTAAGAATAAAAATATCAAATCAAATAAAGGTTTAATGTTATCGCAAGAACATTATACTGAGAAAATCTTAAGAAAATTTGGGCATTTTGAAAGTCAACATGTTTGCACTCCTTTTGATGCTAATTCACAATTAAAGAGAAACAAAGATAATAGTATATCTCAGTCTAAATATGCTTAAATAATTGGAAGTTTAATGCACTTAATAAATTATACTCGACCAGATACTAATTATGTTATATGTAGACTGAGTAGATATACGTACATTCCTAATTAGGATCATTGGAATGCTTTAATTAGAATGATGAGATTTTTTAAATGTACAATAGACTATAGTATTATGTATAGTAGATTTCCTGCAATATTTGAAGGGTATAGTAGTGCTAATTGCATTGCTAATTCAGACGAGATAAAGTCTACTAGTGGCTACATGTCACTCTTGGTGGGTGTGCTATTGCTTAGAAATTTGTTAAATAAATTGTTACTGTCTAGTCCACTATGGAGTCTGAGTTTATTGCCTTAGAAGTAGTGGGAACAGAGGTTGATTGGCTAAGAAATTTTTAATAGATATTCTATTATGGATGAAACCCACACCTTCAGTGTCGATGCATTGTGATTGTTAGGCTATTATAACCAGAGCAAAAGTAATGCCTATAATAGAAAAATAGGTATATATGATTGAGATATAATATTGTAAATTAGCTGCTTAAACATGGTGTGTATTACTTGACTATGTGAAGGCATAAATGAACTTAGCGGATCCTTTAACTAAGCTACTAAGTAGAAAACTAGTGAAAAGTACATCGAGGGAAATGTGACTTATGCCTATATCAAAGGTCAAGAGTGATGGTAACACAATCTATATGATTAGAGATTCCATGAAATAGATTCATGTAGGTAAAATAAGTTACTAATTGATCCAGAGATTACTATCATTGTAAAATGTTTATGTTTCTATCCTATAGTTTAGATAGTACAAAACTACAATGAATGAGGTTAAGCCTGTTCTTAATGAATTCCTTAGCCCTTAAGGGTGGGGTGTTTAGTTGCAGTGCACCCTTGATAGATTTATCTATATGAGTGTGGGGTGGGGCCGCTCTTATAAGATCTTAGGCAAGATCTCTAGTGCACTCATGAAAACTCAAGTAAGATGCATGGCCTATTTGTGCCAACGTGCATTGAACAATATGACTTTTGAGGGTGCAATGTGAATGGTAAATATGTTCATTCATAATAAGGAATTATGGTTCATCAAGTGAATTATAATTTACTTATCCTAGGTTTGGTTCATAGCTCCAAAGGCTCTAAGCTCGATGCATTGCATTTTTATTGCTCACGCAGAATTTTTCTTAGACTTTTGAAATTGTGGGGGATTTTTTTGCATTTATTTTAATATTTCAAAAGCCTAAAATATATTGCATGATGGCATCATAGTCTAGAACCATTGGGTCGTTTACTTATTTTATGTCACTAATGATTTCTTGTACTTGATGCAAAATCTTTGTAAGATTTATAGTTGTTTATGGCTGGAGAAAGTCAAGACATAAAAATAGAAATTTTGGTCTTGTCTGTACCTATTTGAACCTAATATACTATTGTCTATTATGCTATGATAGTTTTAGAAAATCAATGATTATCATGATATCCTATTGTCTACTATGCTATGAGAATTTTAGAAAATCAATGATTGTTATGATATCCTATTGCCTACTATGCTATGATAGTTTTAGAAAATCAATGATTGTCATGATATCCTATTGCCTATTGTGCTATGACTATTTAAGAAAATCAATGATTGTCATGATATCCTATTGCCTATTATGCTATGAGAGTTTTAGAAAATCAATGATTGTCATGATATCTTATTACCTATTATACTGTGACAGTTTAAGAAATTCAATGATTGTCATGTTATCCTATTACCTATTATGTTATGACAGTTTTAGAAAATTAATGATTGTCCTGACATTCTATTCCGTATTATACTATGATCATGACAGTTTTCAAAATCAATGATTTTGAAAATTTTGGCTTTAATCATAAGCCGCCAAATCTAGTTTTAAACATTAAAATGACTTGTTGAATTTTTCCAATCAAATATCTCATTCTTTTCTTACATGGTAGTTTGTGCCTTTAAATAGGTCCATGCTCTTACATCAAAACATAACTTTCTCATCTTTCTCTAATAGCCCTCATAGCTGATTCTCCTTTTTTAGAAGTTTTATTCATATAATTCTATATCAAAATTTTTAGATCAAAGATAGTAGTATATTCTTAAGACCTCATATCATGAGTGCACATGATTGAGAGACGTCTGTTGTACCCTGAGAGGGTGGTCACCTAGAAGCCTGTTGCACCAAGATTTATTCTGCGAGAGACAAAATATATCCTTAAGGGCAGTGACATCATGCCTTAGACAATAAGTATCTTTATCTAGCAATTTTTATTTAATCTATTTTCTAATATTTTTTCTGACATTCTTAAGGATAGATTTGAAAATGGATGATGCTCTTATCACTACTAAGGCTTTTTTCAATACTTTAAAAATTGAAACCTTTAGTGGATTCACTTTAGAAGAGGTAGGAAAGGATTTTCTCTGCTCTAGATGTGATTGATTTAGCTTTTGCCTTGACCGAATCAAAGCCTAAGAAGGGAACCGAAAATTATGAAAACTTATTGAGATCTAGGGAACAAGCTAATAAGGTCTGTAGGCACATCATTCTTAATACCTTAGCTAATGATCTTTTTGATACCTATTGCCCTTATAAAGAGGCTAAAGAGATTTGGGAATCAATGAATAATAAGTATGTGGTAGAAGATGCTAGGATCCAAAAATTTGTAATAGAAAATTTTTTGCAGTTTCAAATGACTGATGAAAAAGATATTAGATCTCAAATCAACGAGTATCATAAGCTACTAGAAGATCTTAAAAATGAGAAAATCACACTACAAAAAGAATTTGTGATAGGGTGCGTGATCGAGAAATTACCGGAGTCGTGGAATAACTACAAGCAACAACTAAGGCACAAAAGGAAGAAAATGATAGTGGAGGATGTGATCATGCATATCATCCTTGAAGTAAGAAATTGGAACCAAATCAAGGAAGACAAAGCCAAACAAGTGACTTCAAAGGCCAACCTTGCTGCCAACCTAGCAAAAGACGACTACAATAATAGCAATGCCAATAAGAGGTATGTTAACGAGTCCCGCAGACTTGACAATAAGCCCAAACATGATAATCAAATCTTTATGAAAAAAAGAGCATGCTTCATGTGTGGCAAACCAGGGCAACATGCATCTCAATATAGACACACAAAGAGAAATGACAATCTTACTAAACCAAATGCAAACTTGGTAGGGGCAGATGTTATTGCTGTGGTTATTTATGAGATAAACAAGGTAGCAAATATGAAAGATTGGGTGGTTGACTCTGGTGCTCTCATGCACATATGTGAAAATCGAAATGCTTTTACCACCTTCACACTAGTAGGAGAAGGAGAAGAAACTATATATATGGGTGATTCTAGATCTACACCAGTTCTTGGAAAAGGCAAAGTTCTTCTCAAGCTTACTTCTGAAAAAATACTATCCTCATCCGATGTGCTCCATGTTCCTGACATCCGTGTGAACCTTATTTTTGTGTCTCTTCTTGGAAAGATTGGAATGAAAGTATCTTTTGAGTCAAATAAAATCATAATAACTAAAAATAATATGCTTGTGAGTAAGGGCTATTGCAATCAGGGATTGTTCCCTCTGAATGTACTTGATATTCTATTCCTACAAACACATTGTTTTTAATCATTATGATTTTATCTAATTTAAAAGAGACTTTCACTCCAACCTTTCTTAGAAGAGCCATAGAAATAAGGTTCACATGAATATCAAGAATATGGAGTACATCAGATGAGGATAGTGTTTTTTCAGAAGTAAGCTTGAGAAGAATCTTGTCTTTTTCAAGAACTGGTCTAGATCTAGAATCACCCACATATAGAGTTTCTTTTCCTTCCCTTACTAGTATGTAGGAGGTAAAAGCATTTTGATTTCCACATATATGCCTGATAGCACCAGAGTCAACCACCCAGTCTTTCATATTTGCTATCATTTTTATCTGAGAAACAACCATAGCAATATCATTTGGATCTACCAAGTTTGCCTTTGGTTTAGCAGGATTGTCATTTCTCTTTTTGTGTCTACATTAAGGTGTATGGTGCTCGATTGCTGCACATAAAGGATGCTCCTTTTTTCTTAAAGGTTAGATTATTATGTTTGGGCTTATTGTCAAATCTACAGAACTTGTTGACATGTCTCTTATTGGCATTCCTATTGTTGGTGTCGACTTTGGCTTGGTGAGTAGCAAGGTTGGCCTTTGAAGTCATTTGTTTGACTTTTTTTTTCTTGATTAGATTCTGATTTCTTTCTTCAATGATGATATGGACGATCACATTCTTCTGGGTCATTTGCTTGCTGTTGTGTTTTAGCTGTTGCTTGTAGTTGCTTTACGACTCCGATAATTTCTCAATCAAGCACCCTATCACAAATTGTTCTTACAGTGTGATTTTCTTATTTTTAAGATCTTCTAGCAACTTGTGATACTTGTTGATTTGATATCTAATATTTTTCTCATTGGTCATTTGAAACTACAAAAAATTTCTATGGTAAATTTTGGGTCCCAGCATCTTCTACCACATCTTATTCATAGATTCCTAGATCTCTTTAGCCTCTTTATAAGGACAATAGGCATCAAAAAGGTCATTGGCTAAGGTACTGAGAATGGTGTGCTTATAGATTTCTTGGCTACCTGATAGATGAAATGTAAAGTAGTGTAACAAAGTGCAAAAAACATAAACACCTGAAACTATAAATCAAAAAAATCTCATAAAGCAGAAGATGACAATAGAAGTGGAGGGTACAAAATGGAAGCATGAATTCTATTGGAATGATGAGAAATGTAAACCAGATCCCTCCATCATCCTATACATTATGATTTTTGTTGCATAAAATTGATACCATAGCCACCTGCTTGTAACAGTTGTGCACAAGACACATCCAAAGCAGTCTGAGAAGTCCATGTAAAATTATCATCTAGACTGTTAGACATATAATTAGCCACTTGGTTTGCTTCTCTATCTGTACGAAACACTTTAAAACAGTAGGATATGCCTTCCCAATAAATCCTGAAGAAATGGGATGTGCCTATACATTGTTAGAGATGCATAAGCCAGGACACTACAGTTGCTGAATCTCCTTGTAAAAAGATGGTAAAACGTTGTAATTCTTTCACCATAGCCTACACCCTAACCAACAAGTAATAAATTAAGCAAAGAGAGCGAAGAAGAGTGGCAATAATTTACCTCCAGCTAGCGACAATTTGGCATTATGGTCCCATATCACATATCCTGCAGTTGCTTGAGTTCATTGGCGGATGCATGTAGCTAAATGTGGGGTCAATTGAGCCTACAAAAAATAAAAATTATTAGACATGCATATATACTAGTGGAAAAAGTCAAAATTGACTCCTCTAATTTTATGAATTGACCCTATATCTCATGTAAAATTTGAAGAAGTAAAAGATAAAAAGACAATATGAAAAAATAATTATGACATACATTCTCTCTCTTTAATGAATCATATGTCATACCTCTCCCTCTCTCTCTCTCTCTCTCTCTCACATCACTTTGACTTCTCTCCCTCTCTCCCTCTCTCTTTCTTCTTTTTCTCTTTCTTTATTAATTTACTTTTTTTATTTATCTTTTAATATCCCATCT
>KE504799.1:393548-405738 GCA_000441515.1 Elaeis oleifera | reverse complement strand
TATAGTTGATGCATTAAAAGATTCTCAAATTTAATTACAAAATAGCTTTAACTTCAAAGATTTAAGAAGGATAAAATTTTTCAGAACAATAAATTTTCATAAGATAAGTTTAGTTTTTCAAAAGTCATTTTTTTTTAAAAGTATCAAATACTTAAATTTAGAAATGATGTCAATTTTCTTAATTTATCTTAAATAACATCATATCAAAAATATATCAGAGCAAAATATGGTATTAGAGCAAAATAACTTGAGATGAGACATTCTTTCTTTTGCTAAGAGATAAAGTAATGGAATATAAAGCAAAACTAGGTTATCTGATACCAATTATAAAATTAATCTTCTTGATCCCAATTATTTGAAAAATCAACCAAATAGATATTACCATGATACTAATTAGAGATTTTAAAAAGAACATATTTTATATCTATTCTTGAAAATAATCAATTATAGTTAAATATGAAAGTATGTTTCAGATTCAGCTTAATGCAAGAATTTTTTGATATAGCAACTTTTTCAAAAAAAAATTGATATCAATTATTTAGTTTAAAGTGATAAAGATATATCGATTCAAATCAAATAGTTTTGATATCAGTAAATCATTCAAATTAAGAGATTTTCAGTTACTCTTCAAAAAGATCATCTCATCCTTTTCATAAGAAGTATTAAACAATTAAGTTTAGAAAAATATTAATTTCTTAGATTTATCTCAAATAATATCTTATCAAGAATATAGCTTGGCAACATTAGATTGAGACAAAGACATTCTTCTATTTTTGCCAAAAAGTATATCAATATAATACAAGATAAATAGTAAGTTATCTGATATCAATTAAATAAAATTAAAGTCTTCTTTAAATATTTAGTTTTACAGATAAATAATATCTTTCTTGAAATATTTTGTTTAATATCAACTTCAAAAGATTCAAGAACAGTATTTTCAAATCTATTTTTGATATTAATCAATCGGAGTAAAGTATCAATGTTCATTAATAATTTTTTCAGATTAAACATGATTTTTGATACTAATAAATTATCTAAAACTGATGATGTGATCAAAACATGTAAAGTATGAATAGTTTTTTTATATTCAAAATAATTCCTCCAAAAAAATCATATAAACACAATAACAAATTGCTCAAATAAATTATATGGCTAAGTCGAGATAAGCAAAGTACAAAAATTCATCAATAAATCCTCTTTTTGAGTTCAAAAATGATTTCTCTTATAATATTCAAATAATATTTTCTCCCTCTCTTTTTTACATTGTAAATGCTAGAAAATTTATTTTCTTAATTCTCCTCCTTTTTCTTCAAAACATGCATATTCATTTTAAAAATAAGCTTTGCAAGAATATATTTTTCTCTCTTAAGTTTATAAACAAAGCAAATATTCAATCAAGCACAAATATAAATATCAAGCATATTGAATTTCATAAAAGATCAAATTTTATTGATTAGCTAAAATATAAATATAGAATATGACAAAAATATGAATACATACAAAATATATGAGAGCTAATTTCTATATAGATGATAGAAATGAATTGCTAGGGTTATTAAAGCTCTATGAAAAGAATCCTAGCATCCTAGGTAAGTATAGGTTAGGATAATCCTAAAATATAGATCCAGACTGACTAAAAGAAGAGGATGGTTTGATGTCTTAGATGATTGGCCTCGATCACGAACATCCTCTCTTACTGAAGTAAGTACCTGAATTAATCTTTCTAACTCCTCTCTAACCAAATGATAAAACCTCCAAAAGATCTTCTCTGACCAGTCGTGCCTCTAAAACTCTGCACAACTAAAGTCACGATCCTAATGGTGACTCTCTCAGCAAGTGCATCCTCATCCAGTCATCAAGTAGATGATCTAAACACTCAAGACGATTGGTCTATGAAAGAGAAGTGGTCTCTCATGCTGCTCTGCTGGCTTCTCAGTTCTGATATCTATCATAATGGATTTTACTGTAGGAGTCTCATCATCATTATTTGCTATAGTATGAGTACTGGCACTAGTATTCTCAATATCCTTAACATCATCTTATACAATATGGATGCTTTAAACTTCTGATTCCAAGTTTTCAACTCCGAACTTTATATTTTCATAGAATTCTTGAACTAGATTTGGGTAGGTCAAGAGATCCAAAGAACACAAAAATTTTCAGCCCAATCTCTTGACTTTTTATCCAATTACAAATTCTTCTTGCTCCAAAACTCGGTTTGGTCCTTCTTTCTTGCACAGGAGAGCCACTTGAAGAAGCCTTAGATTCTTGAATTTCTATATGAGACTTCCTCTTCCATTGGATGAATTGCTTTCGGGGTGCCATTGGAGAACAAAGACCAAAAGAACTAGGTGGAGATGGAGAGAGGAGATCCAATTTTGAAGAGAGAAGGGTTTGAAAAAGGTTTCGGCTTGAAAAAATTGAAAATGAAATGATAGAGCCTTGGGACATTTCAATTAAGAAATCCATCCTAGACATAGGGGTTTCAAACCTATTGAGGGAATATTGAATATGGGTCGACTCCTCATAGAACTATTTTTTTTTTAAGAAGCCATGAGTCGACTTCTCGATTTCAAAGATCGATTTCTTGATATAGAAAATAGTTCAGAAAGTTTCAAATCAAGAAAAATTGATCAATAATGCATAGAAACAAATGGGTGATCAAATCGAGGATCAAGAATGATATTCAAAAAAAATTGGAGAATCAAGAATTAATCAATTGGGGGTTTAAAAATTAATCAAAACAAATCAAGGAGAAATTAAGGGAAAACTAGATGAAGGCTCTAAAAGATTTAGGTTCAACTAGAAATTTTCAAATCCTTAAAGGGTCAAACTATAATATAATACAGATCAATAACATCAAGAATGCAATCTTTTCTAAATTTAATGTATTAACTTGATGTTCCATGAATTAAGCAATTTTGAGATATCTTAATAGTTACATGTCTTATGAAAATGTCAAGAGTTAATTTGAGATTTTTGCACTTAAATATTTTCATAATCCATCAAGTTTATTTAGTTTTACAAGTGATACCATATTATGAAGGGTTTGAGAGCATGCTAAATTTAAATAAACTTATGTTTACAACAATCAAAATGATGCATAGACTTAAGAGAGCATAAAAGTCAATACATCAAATATTCAAGTCATGAAATAAGATTATTGCAAACACTAAAAAGTTATCAAAATCAATTAATCAAGAAATATAAATTCAACAAGTAATGATAATATGATGTGTGAAAGGTTTAGCTTTTATTAATCATCACCGATCCACTTTAAGTCTTAAGCATCCATTTTTAAGAATTAACTCCTTTTACACCTTTGGATGCTTGCTATACCTGCAAAATCACTTAATTTTTGGTATCCAAGTAATCTTGGGTCCAATTGAGCTAGAGCACATGATTTTTTTTGGAACCCCAATTTGTTTAACTAAAATACAGCCAAATCTTTTAGTAGTACATTCTGAAATTCTATGGCCTACTTTGTTACATTTGAAACATGTAAAAGTGATTTTCAAGTATAGCTTTATCAAACATATTTTTGATAAATTATTATTTTCTGGAAGGATTGAAATCAATTCTAGCTTTATTGAAATAGCCTTTTGATTATTCAAAATCATTTGAAGTTTTTGAGAACTCAATGTAAATTTATCTATAAAAGACTTTAATCTTTCAATTTTTTCTTTGTTCATCATTTTCAGCAATAAGATCTTTCTTTTCTATATTCATTTCTTTCAAACAATTCTCTTTTCATCTACTAAAACTTCTAATTTTTTAGATTTTTTTTAATTTAGTATTTCTTCTATCAAGAAATTTTTAGAATTCAAAAATTTTCTTTTCTTCAACCAAAACTTTTCTTCCTTCAAAAGTTCTTCCTTTTCCATTAAAATCTTATTCTTTCTTTAGCTAAAGATATATTTGAAATTTTAAGCTCCTTATTTTCAGTCTTATCTTTTGTATTCATCTATTAACTCATTAAAGGTTTTAAATAATTTTCAAATATAAAATCAAAAGAGTTTTCAATATTTATCTCATTATTTTAAGCCATGAGACAAAGACTTGCAATACCTTCCTCCTCATTTTCTTTTCATTACTTTGCTCCCCCTTAATCAATGCTTTCTTTTTTTTTTGTTTCTTCTTCTTCTTCTTTTCATTCTCATAAGCCATGAGGCATAAGGTAGGGTGAGCTTTCTTATCTTCTTGAGAGCTTGATTCTTCTCTTTGATTTGCTCCCTCAAAAGTTGTCTTTAATTTTTTCATACTTATTTAGCTAAATACATGAAAAATTATAGTAAATTTATTATATCTAATGCGTCATAAAGTATATTCACGACCTTAGCATTTAATTGTGTCATTTTTTATCAAACTCAATTAATACATTGGATGTGTGTGAACCATCTACAATAATTCTTCATAAGTTATAGTCATGTGCTTATATAAAATTTTCATCCTAACTTTTCAATAAATATAATTTGAGTCATTAAAAGAGATAGTCGATCTATAGAATGACCTTCAATGAGAAAAGATTCAAATTGGATTACCATAATCTTTAGCTCTAGACCACTAGGTCAATAACAAATAATAGAGCAACCTGCTCTGATACCAATTGTTGCCTAAAAAGGTAGCAATCCAAAAAAAAGGTGAATTGGATTGTTTAAAAATATTAACTAAATCTGAAAACTAAATAATTTATATTTAAATTAACCTAACTTATGTGATTGTGAAGTGAATGCAAAGTGCTACAACAGAGTTAAGATATTGAAGCAACAAAGAAAGAACTAAAAGTAAGTAAAGAAAGTAAGACAATAAAGTAAGGAAGAGATAAGGCACAACATAAATATAAATAATTTATAGTAGTTCGGTGCAATCCTGTACCTACGTCTACTCTCCAAGAATGTCTTGAAAATTTTACTATAATCCTCTTGATTGTAGCATATTTGTTTTACTCAGACTCACAAACAAATCCAGTTAGTTTCTGAGATCACTAACCAAAATCTATATACCGATTATTTTCAAACTCACAATCAATCCAGTCAGTTTTACAAGCTCACCAATCAAACCTACAAAGTCCAATGCCAAACTTAGATGAGCCAATCCCTAAATTTTTTTCCCCAAAAAATTTATAAAGAAACAAATACAAGATATGAATTTTAGCATAAAAAAAATAGAAAATATAAACTCTTTGAAACTCAGAGAAGTAGCTGTTGAATTGCTCTTTTGAAGCTTGACTTCTCTTGAATTGATACTTGAGAGGATGGAGAAGATGTTGGAGAAGATCATCACTTTTTGAAGGCTCTCAAAATGGTACCCTAAATTCGTCTCTTTTATCTTTTTTCAAGGATATACAATAAACCTCACAAATCTGATTATTTTCTTTTTTTAATCTTTTTCTCTTACTTCTCAAATGATTCTCTAGCTTTTTATATACTTGGAAGTGGCTTGAGAGTGAATTTGGTTATTGGAGAGCTTGAAGTAGCCGTTAGACCCAAAAACTAGTGGTTGAAAAAATATAAAAAATTAGTTGTTATCGCTATCCCGTGAATGAAGTCGGTTCCATTTGCAGACGTGTCAGCTCGATTTATAGGTGAGTAGGTCCTGATTGAAATCGAGCTGACTCAAGCAGAGATCTTAAAAATACAGTTTTCTATCTTCTTTGAGAGAGTCGGCTTAGATTGAAATCGAATCGACTCAGGTCTGTGCCAGTTTTCTTCTAATATGCCAGAGTCAACCCAAAACCTTTCGAAATCGGCTCCATACCTTTCAACTTCATTTTTCTTCATATTTTAGCCTTCTAAACTTGAATTTCTTAATCTCAATCTCTTCTAAATTATATTTGCTTCTTTTAATTTATTTTTTCATAATGAGCTATCCAATATTGTGAGAAGTTATTCTTTTAAGTACTTTAGCTTAGTATCTTAAGAAGATTTATCCTTAAGATAAATTTTCATTATGAATATTTAAAAAATTCTACATCCATTCTTAAAACACATGATTAGTATCATTTATACTAAAATATTTTAGAATCATCAAAATCAATCATAGAGTCAACAATCTTTATTCTTAATTTTAATTTATTTTAAAATTATTTTAACTCTCTCGCATAGCGGCCGGAGGATTTTAGAAGCATGAGTAATTCTTTATGCACCACATGCAGTGTAGCAAAATGACGTGGAGCACACTGAGGCTGCCGATTAGTCTATGTAGCATGAATGAAATGCGCCCCATAACCATCATCTTGATCCTCTGATGCTGCATTTAATAAGACAAGATATTTCAAAGGCACACGTCACTAGGAAGTTAATGCTTATCATATCAATTTTTTGAACTTTAAAGTGATGAAAATGCCCTTTCCCTCCAAGATGCCCTCTTTTCTTCTATTTTTCTAATGCATGGCCATTACGAATGCTTCCATTCTCTCTCATCTTCCTCATTTCGTTCTCTTACTACTTGAGCTTTTGGTCATCCAAGATTTCTCC
This sequence comes from Elaeis oleifera, assembly GCA_000441515.1. NCBI lineage: Eukaryota > Viridiplantae > Streptophyta > Magnoliopsida > Arecales > Arecaceae > Elaeis > Elaeis oleifera. The sequence goes on along the minus strand of KE504799.1, from coordinate 399,262 downwards.
TGTAGCGAGCATTATGCATCCAAGGCTGTTGCTAGCATTAACCAACATCAGTTTCTTCAAGACAAACCCATTAAATTTATCTTTTCCACTACATTTTATTTTTCTTCTTTGAAGTTCCTTTATTACAGTAGCTCCTTTAGTAGTTAAACGAAGTTAATGCGTTAGGTGGGCTAAAATGAACTATTTTCTTCAAGTTAGTGTAATGGAAAGTAAAAATGATAATGTCCTATGTCATTAACATGCTATCAGAAAGACAACCACTATCAAAAAGTCAAACAGGCCAACAGCAAGCAATATGAAAGCATTCCGTTGCATCCTACGATATCTCAATCAACATTTATGACCTTCTGTTTGTTGTTCTGATATTCTGTTATGCTTTTATGACTTTTTGAACTTCATTTGACTTTTTGTTGCAATAAAAAATAATAATGAAGCCACAGAAAGTTATAGACGGATAATAAGATGTCATAACCATGTTCGAAAAGTCATATAGCAAAGCAGCCAGCAACACCACTGCCTTCCTCTATTTTTCTATGACATCTTGATCAATTGTCATGACCTTTTGATGGCTGCTACGACATCCTATTATGTTTTCATGGCATCCTGAACCTTCTTTCACCTGTCGTTGTGATGAAAAATCATAAAAGAAGCCACAAGAAGTCATAGAAGTTATATAGCAAAGTAGCCAACAACACCGAAATCTTCTTCTGCTTTTCTATGACATCTTGATCAACTGTCATAACCTCTTGATGGCTGTTACGATGTCCTATTATGTTTGCATGACATCCTGAATCTCCTTTGAGTTGTCATTACGATGAAAAGTTATAAAGGAAGCCACAGAAAGTCATAGACCGATAATAGGATGTCATAACCATGTTCTGAAAGTCATAAAGCAAAGCAGCTAGCAACATTGAAGCCTTCCTTTGCTTTCCTTTGACGTCTCGATCAACTCTCATGACCTTCTGATTGCTGTTACGACATCCTATTACATTTGCATGGCATCCTAAATCTTTTTGACCTATCATTGCAATGGAAAGTCATAAAGGAAGCCATAGAAAGTCATAGACGGATAACAGGATGTCATAACTGCTATCGAAAAGTCATATAGTAAAGCAGCCACCAACATCGAAGTCTTTTCTACTTTCTTATGAGATTTCGATCAACTGTCATGACCTCCTGATGGCTATTACTGAAGGATATTGCACATCCGGGATCATGCATGTAAAAATCAGAGCATGCAAATTTTAACTTTTAAAGATCTGAATGCAGTGGAATAAAATCTGATCTAGATTAAACAATTTAATCTACTTAACATGTATGAAGTAGATCTAATCTACATGCAACAGGATTGATCATGTGCTTTTAAGATGCCAAAAAATCAGATGTAAATGAAATAAAAAATCAGAGATCAAATCTCTATACCTTACGTGGATCGATGATCTCCGCAGTTGATAATCATGGTAATCTGATGAGATCCTCGTTGAGCCGCATATGCGTCCGACTTCTATGGATATCCATACGAAGTCTTCGATCTGATCAGAGATTCGTTGCTTCACCGGAGTGCTAGCACCCTTGCAGAAGCCACCTCCTGATGGTTGATGCAGATTTTCTCCATCATTTCTCTCACACCCTATCAGAGAACAAAGAGAAGAGGAGGAAGGGAAGAAAAGAAGAAACTCTTTCTTTATTTTTCTCTCTTCCTAAAACCCACATCTGGATGTGCAGCCCCATCCCATGCAACTCGCACCATAACATGACATACCTTAGAGAGGAGACGCCTCTCTTCTCTCTCATGCAACAAAAGATGTCCACCACCCCATGGAACCCACGACCTCTTTTTCTTATTTTCTACGATGAAAACAGATCCTTTTTCATGTGAAAAATCAAATCCCCACACCCACTTAATCCCTTCTTATATGGCATTAGTTGGAAGATTAAGATAAGGTCAAACCTTATCTTGTTAAGTCATTGGGATGGCATCCAACTCTTGGACACCTCCCTCTTTTGAGTTTCATGCTAATAAGAAGAGAGAGAGCACGAGATGAGAGAGGGGTGTGGCTTCTTTCTCAGTGGAAATCATGTTTCATCACACAAAATAATGCCTTTTTGGTTGGCATCAAAGAAGGACAAGGTTAATTCTTATCTCATAAGGATCCATATCAAATCAAAACCCCTTTTGAATTTGATTTCATTCCTAATCCAAACCTTAAACCAAGAAAGGTTGGCGTGTAAAGAAGACTGCATGAGGGATGAGGGCAATGAAAAGCTTCATGCAAACTCAAAAGGAGGGGCAGTTAGCATGATATGGCATGGAGGATTTTAAGGTGCCTAAGGAGAGAGAGAGTCCTAGTGTATTTGGACTCTTTAGGTGGCTGATTTGAATCCTAATCAAATCCTAATCTAATTAGAAATTGATTAAGCCCAAAGAGAATGAAATCCTAATCCAATTAGGAAGCCAATTAAATCTTAATCTAATTAGAAATTAATTGATTCAAGTCCTAATCAAATTAGAAATTAATCTCCTTTGTGATTGGTTATCTCATAACTCAATCAGACTTGAGATAATCAGATCCAAACTAAACAAATTGAATCCAATTCAATTAGATCTGATTTTAATCCCATTGCTCAATCAAACTGAATCAATTAGTAATCTAATTGCTAATTAATCCTCCTACAACTCACTAACACTTAGCGAATTACTTTATTACAACTCTTGTATTAGATCAATCATCAATCATATAGATAATTAGATTCTTCTGTGATTCATAATCACAGATCAACCATCTGATCGGATAAAGATCTCTTTTGTATGTGACCTTAAAGGTTCTATTCTGTTTGATAGTGAGATATACTATGATTCCTATCATAATATTATTGAAACTCCTTTCAAAGGATTAGAATGATTCCAACTCTGCCCATCAAGTGTCATCGATTATCAAGATGACTCTTAATGAGTCTCATAATTCATCGGTGACACCTAACAGTATGGAGTAGTAATCTAGTAGAACTAAATATTGAACCTTTAGATATAGTTACCGTATAATTCGATCCTTCTATCATGAGTCTCGATAAGATGGAGGTCATGGATAACTCGTCAAATCTCATCACTTATATATGTAATATTCAATCAACTTGAGTTCATAAGTGAAACCTTATAGAAATTTTTTCATCATTCACTCTGCCATGACCATGATCTTCTGAACTCAGTCTCATGAATAATATAAGACTACTCCTTATCTATCAAGATCGATAGATCCCATCTTAGTGCACATCCTACTCCTACAGTGAACTTACTAGAGCCAACATCCACTATAAAGACCCATACGGCTAGCAACCATGCTTATATGTAGTCAAACTACAGCAACCTCACTGTGAGCAATCGAAACATCGCAAGTTTGAGGACTACTCACATCACTGCAGCATCAAGTATGTTACTGATAAGTGAATAGACATCCATGCGACTACTCATATTGGTCACACTCGGTACCATTGTTCTATAACAATCACCTGCACTCTCGCTCCTGTGTCTTCACGTTGTAAACTCAAAACTCATCTATCCAGACAAAAGTGATCCGTATATCAATCTAACTAGATCAATCACTATCCTTGTGATGATCTATTGATCAAGAGTATTTAAGAATTAATCACTAATGACACATGTTCCAAATTCTCAATTCTTGAGAATATGTATCATCATCCTATTAATTTTTAGATGATTCATAGACACATGACTCAACATGAATAAAATTAATCTAATTTATTTATTCAATTATAAAACTATACCACTAGAAAGATTACATGTATCGGCCAACTTGACTTCTAGGGCATATATCTAACAATCTCCTACTTATACTAAAGCCAATTGGCCATTAACTTAAGCCTCATCTTCTCAAGATGAGCTTAAGTCTTCTGTTGGTATAATAGCTTAGTCAGTGGGTCTACCATATTTTTCATGGCTTTTGACTCTCTGTACCTTGACACTCGAGATATTCGCAAATCTGGTGGAATCATTGCTCTATGTGCTTGGACTTATGGTGAGATCTTGGTTCCTTAGCTAAAGCTATGGCACCGATGTTGTCATAATAGAGTTATATGATATCTTATGTCATCACTCCATACTCCACAACAAACTGTATAAATCAAAAAGTTGCCTTAGCACCCTTACAAATGATGATGAACTCGACCTCCATGGTGGAATTTCAATGATCGATTGTTTGAAACTCTTTCAATATACCACACCACCATAACATAGGAATACACATGCTAATGTAGACCTTCTATCATCAATCTGTCTTTTCTAAATCCTAAATTTTCTCCTCCAAAGATCAAAATATATCTTTAATCCTTCTCAAGTACATAAGGATATTTTCACAGATATCCAATGCTTCCAGTCTGGATTTGACTGGCATCTGCTCATGATGCTCACAGCAAAAAATATATCAAGTCGAGTACACTGTATAGTGTATATGAGGCTTCCTATGGTAGAAGTATAAGGGATCTAGCTCATGTGCTCAATCTCCTCCGATGTGCTAGGGCATATCATCTTAGAGAAATGAACTCCATGCTAAAAAGGAACAATTCCTCTTTTTAGAGTTCTTCATGCTAAACCCCTTCAGCATGACTTTTATGTACATTTTCTCTGATAAATGAAACATCTTCTTAGGTCTATTTCTATAAATCTTTATTCCTAGAATACAGGATGCTTCTCTTAAGTCTTTCATGGAGAACTCCTTCGACAACCAGACCTTAACACAAATCTTCATGGGAACAACATTCTCAATTAGGAGGATGACATCCACGTACTATATGAGGAATGTCAAACACTCCCACCGACCTACTTAAAGACTTATGGTTCCCTTTTATTGTTGATAAAATCAAATATTTTGATCACATCATAAAACGATGACATTATCTCATAACAGTTTTAAGAATCATCTCTATGTTTCCTATCTCCCATGAGGAACATTTCTTTTAGATCTTCTTTAAGTATATCCATATACCTTTCAGAAGGATAGGAGATACAACTAGATCTACGAGGTAGATGAGGTACACCATCTACTAGCTCAATGGGTTCTATAGGCTCTATGACTCATTGTTGCTCTTAAGAGACTTTCTCTTCGAGTCATGATTGCCTCCCATAATTTTTATCATGGATAAACTATTTTCTGAAAGATAGTATGTCAGGTCACAATCACATTGTGATCCTTTAAAAGGCAAAATTAGTATCCCAAAATTTTTTGGATATCTTAGAGCTCTCATAGACCTAACCTCTATCTTGTCCACCTACTGCCGCTTGACATAGGTCGGACATCCTCGAATCTTGTGATGATTAAGACTCAGTTTCTTATCATGTCTTATCTCATATGATGTAGTAAGAATGGATTTAGAGAGAATCTAATTCACTAAGTAATTAGTGGTAAGCTAAGCATGTCCCCTAAATGAATAACAAAAGATCGGTGGAGTTCATTATGGATCGAACTGTATCCAACAGGGTCTGACTTCTTCAGTCTGAAATTTATTGAGTTGAGGTATTTAAGGTGGAGTCAATTATGAGACTATGCTATTTTCTTAAGATAATCAAAAAAATTTTAGATTTTGATCTGATCGAAATATCTTTAGAATTTTTTCAGTTTGCTTCTCTACTTCATATCTGAATTTTTTGAATATTTCAAAGACTTCAGATTAGTGTATCTCATATACATACATGTACCATG